>CATIWR010596337.1:0-17108 GCA_949677035.1 Omphalea diandra
TTTAGGTTGCGGTCGCGATTTACATGTTACTTTGGAATTCATCAACTTCTTCATTTCTTTTTGAGGGATTGATTCAATTCTGCAACAACAACACTTATTTGAAATATTAGTGATGATCAATCTACTTTGTCAAGATCAAAAGAGGTTCTAAACCTAGGATTGAGTATCCTAGTTCAACACTAATGAACTAGATATTTTCTCCAACTTGAAGGTTAAAAAGGGTTGACAATTACTCAAAAGTAATGAAATAAGGATCCTCGAAAGCACAAAATATTAACCCATATTGCCCAGCCCATGATCCTGCTTTGTGACTTAGTGTCATCGTGCACATGAATTACCTTACGACTTCTTCATGACCGAGTTCATCCTGAAAGATGAACTCCTTCCATCCCAAGTTAGAGAGGAATGTTTGTATCTCGTCGTTAATCCCGAGGGTCTCCAGCAAAAAGGTAGATGGTATTTTGTTTGGGAGGATGATTTTGGAAGAGTTGGCTTTGAAACATTCCTTCTCCTTTTTTGTGATTCCTTTCATAAAATGAAGAGCTGAAGGTGCAGATGGTTGGGCTATTGCCTTGCTCTTCTCTGCTCTAGAAATCTTTTTGGGAGCCATTAAGAAAGTAGAGAGGCTTGGAGAATTTGGAGAGTGGAAAGTGATAATAGATTAGGAGTAAAGTGAAGTGATAAAATTCACTGTTTAAGGGGTGTATATAGCCATTTAAAGGGTGAGAAAATGGCTAGAAATGGAGTAATGAAGAGTTGGAAATAGTTGGCAGTCAAATCACTTAATTGTGTAGTAGTTACTGGAATTTGCGATTGCGAAATCCTAGTCGCGATGGCTAATTCTGAAAAATATAAGTGACGAACAAAAAATCCTTGGGAATCGGCGTGTCCAACGGTCAAAAATTTGAATTTTTGACTAAATTTACAATGGAGAGTAAAATTCATGACTGCGAATTGATGTTTGTCAGTGGGTGAATAAACCTTTAATTCGTGATCGTGAGTCAAGGATAACAACCACGAATTACAAGGCAAGAAGCATAATCATGAAAAAGCAAAATTTAACAATTCAAGTTGTGATCTACTTACTTTATTGGTGCTTAATTTATGCAATTTGACATAAAAAAGCACAAATGCATTTAAATTTAAGACAACTAAGGATAAATAACACATACAACCAAACATATAGTAATCAAACAAAAGATCAAGCTTTTCACTTTAGGGAGCTTCCATTAAGCATTCCGAATCAAATAAAAGATGAATCCCTAGAATACCATAGTCCTAAGTGCAATGTGCCATGCAAATATTTGAAAATTCATTTGACAACATTTAAATGTGATTCTTTGAGAGAGAATTGAAATCTAGCACATATACATACACTAAACATAATGTCAGGTCTTGAAGCAGTAAGATAAAGTAGAGAACTGATCATACCTCAATATCACTTTTCATCAACTATCTTACTCGATTCATCTTTGTCTAGTTTGATGGTACCACTCATGGGTGTTTTTGTTACTTTGCATCCATCCATGCCAAACTTCTTGAGTATGTCCTTTATGTGTTTGGCTTGGTTGATGATGATCCCTTCTTTGGTTTGCTTGATTTGGAGACCAAGAAAAAACTTGAGCTCTCCTATCATGCTGATTTCAAATTTCCTAGTCATACACTTAGCAAAATCCTCATAAAGGGATTCATTAGTAGCACCAAAAATGATATCATCAACATAAATTTATACTATAAGTATATCATGTTTGTGCTTTTTTACAAATAAGGTAGTTTCCACATTTCCCTTTTCAAAATCATTTTTCAAAAAAAAAAAAATGTAATAAGCCTTTCATACCAATCTCTTGGAGCTTGTTTAAACCCACATAAGGCTCTATTCAATTTAAAAATAAAATTTAGAAAACTTTTTGATTCAAAACTAGGAGGTTGTTCAATATAAACTTCATCCTCCATAACCCCATTTAGAAAAGCGCTTTTGACATCTATTTGAAAAAGTTTAAAATTCATATGACATGTATAGGCTAAAAGAATTCTAATGGCCTTTAACCTTGCAACAAGGGCACAGGTTTCATCATAGTCTATGCCTTCCTCTTAGTTGTAACCTTTTGCAACCAATCTAGCTTTATTCCTATTGATGAATCCTTAATCTTCTAACTTGTTTCAAAACACCCATTTGCAACCTACAATTGGGTGTTCCTTTGGCCTAGGAACAAGTTCCCATACAATTATTTCTCTCAAATTGGTTGAGTTCCTCTTGTATAGCAATCACTTAATTTTCATCATCAAAAGCCTCATCAATTGATTTTGGCTTAAATTGAGAAACAAAGGCAGGATTATTATCTAAAAGATTAAGTTGAGATATAGTACTTACACCATTCGAGGTATCACTAATAATCAAATCTTTGGGGTGATGCTTGGAGAACCTCCAATCCTTGAGTAGATCTTGAATTGGCAATGCTTCTTGTTGATGTTGTGGTTCCTCATCTACTCTTGATGATTCACCTTTATCTTTGTCTTCGTCTTCCTCTCTTGTAATATGCTCTAATTCTAATTTTTCAAAGTCAGCTACAAGATCATCAACAAAAGAGCCTTTTCCAAGATTAAGTTTACTAGATTCATTAAAAATAATATTCATAGACTATTCAACAATTATAGAACTTTTGTTAAAGACTCTATAGGCCATGCTAGAGGTGGAATAGCATAAGAACATCCCCTCATTAGTTTTTGAGTCAAATTTCCCAAGATTATCCTTAGTATTCAATATATAGCACTTGCATCCAAATACTCTTAGGTGTGATATCTTGGGTTTTCTACCATTCTATAGCTCATAAGATGTTTTATTAAGAATGGGTCATTTAAAAACTCTATTTGCAATATAACATGAAGTATTAATGGTTTTAGCCCAAAAGTAAGTTGGTAAAGAATACTCATTGAGCGTAGTTCTAGCCATTTCTATTAGTGTTCTATTTTTCCTTTCTAGAAGACCATTTTGTTGTGGTTTTCTAGGGATTGAAAAATTGTGAAAGATCCCATTCTTTAAACAATAAGATTCAAAAGCTTCATTTTGAAATTCCTTTCCATGGTCACTTCTTATAGAAGAAATGAACCCTTTTCATTTTGAATTCTTTTTGCAAAACTTTTGAAAACATCTAAGGTATCATACTTATGAACTAGAAAGGATACCCAAGTAAACCTAGAATAGTCAATAACTAGGACTAGTACATATTATTTTCCACCTAAACTAGTACTTCTAGTTGGTCCTATCAAGTCTATATGAATTAGTTGAAGAGGTTTAGATGTACTTATAACATTTTTAGCTTTGAAGGAAGATTAATGTTGCTTCCCTATTTGGCAAAGACCACATGTCTTGTCTTTTGAGAAACTTAGCTTAGGAAGACCTTCCACTAGCTTTCCTTTAGATAAGCTTTCTAAGAGCTCCATGCTAGCATGTCCAAGCCTTCTATGCCATAGCCAAACTTCATTACTAATAGACATAAGACACTTGAAATATTAGTTAGCCAAATTTTCTAAGTCAATTGAGTAGGTATTGCCTTTCCTTTCACCCTTGAAAATAACCCATTTATCCACTAATGTGGTAACTCGACATTCTCTAGGGTTAAAGGTGACTTTATTACCTTTGTCACACAATTGACTTACACTTAACAAATTATGTTGCAAGCCATCAAATAACAAAACATCATTAATTACAGAGCAACCATTCTTAGCAATGGTTTCAATGCCAATTACCTTACCCTTGACATTATTACCAAATGTGACATTGCCACCTTCTTTTTCTTTCAAGGCCATGAATAGCTTCCTATTGCCCGTCATGTGTTTTGACCATGCACTATCCACATACTGATCATTTGATTCATTGTTGGCTGCCAAACATCCCTACACAACACAAATAAATCATCTATTCTTTGGTACACAAACATACTTGGGTCTTAAGGGGTTAGGTATTGAAGGGTCCTCTAATTTGAGGTGAGCCTTCCTAATGTAGCAATAAATATTAATATGTCCATATCTCATGCAATAATGACATTAGAGTTTAAACTTGTGAGTCTTTCTCCTATGCACAATCTTAGTATGAGTAAGAGGCCTTCTCATGCTTTGGTTATGGGGATGTATGTAAGTGCATGAGTGATGACGAGTAGAAGAGAATTTTTTATGTTTGTGTTTTTGAGCATGATTCTTATTGTACATATAAGCATAATTTGATCTTTGAGCCTTGGGGGGCCTTACCTTTGTTGTTAGGCAGAGGTGGCTTAGTGCTAGGAGCACTTTCTTCCCAATGACCTATATATTTGAAGTTTGAGCTGTCATTGCTCTAATGAATGTAGTGACTGTAGATATGGAGGTTAAGGCTTCATTAAATCCTAGACCATGCCTGATTAAGGGAGGCCTTTGTGATACTATGAGTGTATCCAAAGCTTCCTTACCCTTATGAAATTTTGAGATAGAGCTTCTAAGCTCATTGACTTCTCTATTTAGAGAGCCATTCTCTTTTCTTAATGAAACTAATGATGAACATGATTTAAAAAGATTTTTTATCAACTTTTTGAGTTCTTCATTTGAAGCCCTCAATTCACTTATAAGATTATTAAGGGATTTGTAATCATCCTCTAATTTTGAGCAATTTCTCTTATAAGTCTTCATTTGTGACTTATATTTGTCACATCTCACTGTGAGGGCTTCTAAAAGCTCTTCATTGACATCATCTAAATCATCATAATCAGAATGAGAAAAAGATGAAGTACTTACCTCATTAGGAGAATCCTTTTAAGCCATGAAGCCTATATTGGTAATCTCCTCGTCTTCCTCATCCTCACTTGAGCTATCATCCCAAATAGCTTTGAAGCTTTTCCTCTTATTTTTATCCCCTTTCTTATTCTTCTTTAACTTTGGACAATCATACTTAATGTGGCCTTGCTTGCCACACTCATAGAAAATAACTTCGGTTGATCTCTCTTTAAGATCAGGAGTAGTTTTTTTGAAGTTCCTTCTTTCTTCTTGGTCCTTCTAGAGAGCTTTGCTAGTTCCTCTTCCTCCTCATCACTTTCTTCTTCACTTGAAGTAACCTCTACTTCATTCTATTTAGATGTATACTTAAGTGCTAAGGTCTTCCTTTCTTGCTTTTCAAATTTTTCTCCTTTACCCCTCATTTTATTCATCTCCTCATCTTTCTTTAAGGCCAACTCATGAGTTAAGAGTTTGCCTATGAAGACATCCGTTGCCACCTTCTCTATTTTTGAGTTGGATTCTTGGATACTACACACTTTAGCACCAAATTTCTTAAGGGGTAAAGGCTTTAGAATTTTAGAGTTTACCTCATGATTTGTGAGAATCCTACCAAACTTCTTCATGTGGGTGATGATTGCTAGGAGTCTATTGGTCATGTCGGTGATGCTCTCATCCTCTGTCATCATGAATAACTCTGACTCTGTCATATACATCTCTAGTCGGCTGGATTTAACCAAGGTGGTGCCTTCATGATAGTTCTTTAATGCTTTCAAAATCCCATGGGCAGTTTGGCAATATTGTACCCTTCCAATTTCTTCTCTTGAGAGAGAGTTTAGAAGGATTGCCATGACTCTCTTGTTCTTGCCATTGGATCTTTTATGTGCTTCAACCCATTCTTCTCTAGGGATTAGTTCTTCCATCCACCACTTTGTTGGGTGGCTTCCATTCTTTAACAACAACATCCCATAGATCCACCACATCGGTATTTAGATAAATCTCCATCCTATACTTCCAATCAATATCATTAGCTTCATCAAAATAAGGCTTGAGGTGTGAGTGGATTCCTTCTTGTACCATTGATCTTTACTCACTCAATTAAGGTTTTTAGTGAGACTAGGATTTGATACCACTTGTTGGCTTAGGGCACCAAGAAGAGGGGGTTGAATTGGTGCTTAATTTAAAAATTAAAAAGAGGGTTAATGTGCTTAAAAAGATGAGTAGGAGAAGAAAGAAATTGACACAAGTGTTTATAGTGATTTGAGTGTTAACTAACCCTATATCCACTCCCCAATTCTCTATAATTGGGTATTTCACTCAACTCAATAGGTGTTTCCAAGCTTACACCAAACTTTTACAACTTATGTTTATGGCTCATATAACAACCTTACACCTTGTGTTTTCTAGAGTCACACAATAACCTCTTATAAGTGTTTTCCAGATTCATACTAAAACCTCTCACAAGTGTTTTCAAGGCTCACACTAAAACCTCTTACAATAGTGTTTATTGCTCACACTAAACAATTACAAACACATTTATTACTCACACCAAACAATTACAAACATACAAATGAGAATTGAAAGAATTAGTAGCAAATTGGCAAGAGATTGGTTACAAAATAATGAATTCTTTTGCATTTACATTTGTTTGGTGGAGTATTTATAACCCATATCTACTAAAGAGACGTTACTCTAAAATAGTCAACAATCTCCAAGATGTGTTAGGCAGATTTAACATTAAATTCTTATCAGGTGAAAGTCACAGTCGCTACTACCATTTTGCGGTCACAAATTTCTAATTTCCATTATGGAGAGCCGAAAATTTCAATGAAAAACCCTATCTGTGTCTAACCCTATCTGTGTCTAACGGCTAATCCACATATTAGCTTTCCATTGGTTGTCTAGGAAAATATAGCCTTGTGTTTTAACCACTATCAAAAATCACAATTGTGAGATACCTAAGTCTTGGGTGTGACTAAGACCGTGAATTCCTCTGTTTGGTGAGGAAGCTTCAACTTCTTGAGTCGCAGTCGCTATCGAATTTTTGGCCTTGCTATTTTTGATCTTTTAACGGACACTTGGGGCACCTGACATGCTATGGTTGTGGCTTTGATTCCCTCTATTGTCACTATGAAAGCCATGGTAGCGACCCTGGCACGACACTCATCGCAAATTCCTCTGTGAATAAGGCTTTGTAGTCTTTGGATGGTTCGTGGCAGCGAAATAGCTCGCATATTCCTCTGACCTAGCTTCATCCTTTCTTGTGATTGATTCTCAGTCGTGATTTACCATACACACACAGCGAATTTGGATAATCTTTACATTATTGGAGATTTTGAATTCCATCATACTTCTGATGAAAAAATGTAACTTATAATCTGCAAAACAACACTTAATGAAAGTATTAGAGTTGATCAATCTCTATTGTCAAGATCAAAATAAGTCCATGACTTAAGTTAAACCAATTTAGTCCAACATTTACCTAAGCCACCCTTTTGGATTTTCAACTTAGCGAGCTATCTTAATTTTATCACACCTTACAGGAAATATTTCATCAAACAGTCTAAATTCACTAGCTTGCTGAACTTGTTCCCATTTATATTTGCTAATTTTGTTGTGTCACCTAAGTTATATCTATTTGACCACATAGGGGACTTCCTAATATGGCCTGAACTTTCCTTGAGGATCTTGAATCTATAGTCGGACTACCTTCGGTACCTGATTACTTACCCTTATCGTGCTTGGTTTAACCTTCTTATTAAATACACGAGCTATTTTTTCATACAATTGGATGTGATACAAGGCCTTCAACCTCTTCTCATCCAACAAAGCTAATTTGTTCAAGTATACTCCTCGTCTATTAGTACTCAGGACTGCCAAACTCAACTAATACCAATAAGGACTTCATTTCTAGTTTAATTAATCGAAAACACTGCCTCCATCCCATATACTTAAGAGTATGATGTCATCTTTATTTGATATCTATGTCGTAGATACCTCATATAGTGAAAGGTAATTTCTCAAACCAGTCTTTATACATCTCTACCATTTTGGCAAGAATGTTTTTAACATTCTTATTTGCTACTTCCACTGCTCCATTAGCTTAAGGTGATGACTTATAGTGGACCACTCCATACTTTCCTAGTATACCTTTGACCTTTACTTGTAAATGGACACCATTATCCATGACAATATAGTGTAACACTCTGTAACAACATATGAGGTTCTTCTCAATGAATTATACCATCTGCTTTGCCTTAAACTTTTCAAAGGCTTCAGCCTTTACCCACTTTGAGAAGTAATCTACTGCCATTAAAATATACCTATGCCCCCTTGTAAAAGTTGGCTTAATTTCTCCAATCATGTCGATACCCCATGCTCCAAATGGCCAAGGCGTGGTAAAATTCTATAACTTAGCTGGTGGCAAATGACTGAGGCTATTGTGAACTAGACATTCATGATAACTCCACACTTTTTGAATACAGTCATGCTCTATAGTTGTCCAATAATACCCTAGTCTCATAATTTTCTTTAGCAACATCTTTCCATTCATGTAGGGACCATAAATTCCTGCATGTACATTCTTCATGACTTTATAGGCCTCTTCCTCAACCAAGCATCATAAATGGACTCCATTAGTCATCATTTTGTACATTACATTGTTGTAGACCATAAACTGTGAAGATAACATTCATATCACATCTTTATCCTTTTTCTCACCCTATTTAGCATATTCACCACTTTCTAAATACCTTTGTATATTAAAATACTAGGGGTGATTCTTTATAAACACCTGTATTACTCTTGTATCCTTGTAACATGACACCCCATATCGAAGCATAATAAGTGGTTTCATAGGCATCACCTCTAGCCCATCCCAAAAAGAGATCAGAGAGGCCAAGGCATCAATCATTGCATTTTCTTCCCTTTTCAGATGATGAAATATGATTCTCTAACAATTTTGTACTAATCATTTCACATGTTCTAAATATGGGCCCAAACATTCTTCTTTCAATTCCCATTCATCTATTACTTATGAAATGATCAATAATAAGTCCTAGAACATCTCTATCATCCTTACCCTTATCTGCTTCAAGAGTTCAAACACTAGTGCATAGGCCTCATATTCAGCCATGTTATTGGTCAACTTGTAGTTCAACTTCTTAGCTATAAGGAATAACTCTATTTATGGCAAGATCATAATTACTCCTACACCTACCCCTTTCTTGTTTATAGCTTCATCAAAATATATCATCCATCCTTAGGGCTTAATAGCTCCTAATCCTTCATTTGGAAAGTGAGGAAGTTTATATTCTCCTTCTTCAAAAGGTTGTTGTGCCAAGTACTCTGAAACTGTCTGTCCTTTGACCACCTTTTTGGCTACGTTCTTAATATTAAATTTGGACAACAAGATCAACCACTTTGCCAATCTTTCTATCAGCGAAAAGCCCTCATACAAGTACTTAATTGGGTCAACCTTTGAAATCACTTCCACGGAATGTGACTGAAAATAATGCCTTAGTTTCTTTATTGCCTGAACCAACACCATATAAGTCTTCTCCACTTAGCTATACTTTACTTCATAGGATAATAACATCTTGCTAAGATAGTATATAATGTGTTCGTTCCCTGTTCCATCTTTCTATGTTAACATGGTACCAATAGAGTTGTCTTCTAGTATTAGATACAAAGTCAGTGTTTTTCCTAGCTCTAGTGATTTTAACTTTAGAGGATTACTTCAAGATCAACTCATAAATGGTAGTCAATCTCATTAGGAAATGACTAATGTACTATAAGCGACTTACAAAACCTCACATCTTCTTCTTTGTTTTAGGCACGGGCATATCCTGAATTGCCTTTACCTTATTTGGGTCTACTTTAATTCCCTTTTCATGGACTATGTGTCTTAATAGCTTTCTAGAGGTGATCCCAAACACATACTTCTTCAAATTCAACCTTAGGTTATATGACCCTCTTCAAGAATTTCTCTAAGGCTTTGATGTGTCCTTCACTTGTTTCTGACTTCACCATCATGTCATTTACATATACCTCTACCTCTTTATGAATCAAGTCATGTAACAGGGCTATTACAATTCATTGGCTTTCATGTTCTTTAACCCAAATGACATCACCTTATAGTAATACATCCCCCATTATGTGATAAAAGCCATATTTACTTTGTCTATGATAGCTATGAGAATTTGATCGTACCTTAAGAATACATCCATGAAGGAATACATAATGCAAGTTGCAACACTATCCACTAGCATATCAATATGTGGCAAAAGAAAATCGTCCTTTAGGCAAGCTTTGTTCAGGTCCTGATAATTAATGTACATCCTTACTCTTCTGTCCTTCTTTGACATCAACACTATGATGGCTAACCATTTAGGGTAGTCTAACACCTCCAATAACTTGGCATTTAGTTGCTTTGTTACCTCTTTCTAGATCAGTTGGGTCCACTTTGGTCTCATCCTGTGAAGCTTCTATTTTACTATTTTTATGTGTGGATAGGTCAAAATTTTGTGTTCTATAATTTGCTTGTCAACCTTTGACATGTCTTCAAAAACCCTTTCATATTTCCTAAGTAGTTATTCGAACTTCCTTCACTCATCTGGTGTAACGTCATTACCGATGAACATATTTTTATATTTTTCTGTATGCCAAGATTAAATGTTGTAGTAGTATGTACAAAATTAATATTAAATATCTCATGAAATAATACATGTTATGCATACTACCATCAGGAAAACACATCACACAAGTAAGTAAATTCATCATTCATTGCCTTAAACTTAGAAAGAAATACATCATTATCCTCAAATAGATTATAAATAAAAACATCAGTAGTAGTAAGAAAGTCCTCTTCATATGATTTATCGATTGGAACCTCATCTGCTTGAGCCTTTTCCCCTTCTTCACCCTTCACTTCATCAGTTAGAACTTCAAGATTAACTTTCTATGAAGGATCTACCTTTTTCCCATTCTTTGTACTAGTAACAACCTTAATAACTTCCTTAAATTTTTGTTTCATCTAATCATCTATCAACTCAATCTTTAGAAAATATACTCAGAGAGTTGCATTTACCATTATAGTTAGCTTAGTGTCTATAGTAGAACCTTCCATTTGCTCACCACCCATTTCCTTAACAGAGTTCATAATCATACTCTCAATTTCCTCTAATTGTATCCCTATATACACAACTTCACTAAACTCACACGACCTAGTATATTCCCATTTTGAGTCCACAAAAGGCGCATCCTACTTTATTAAGTTAGACCTCTTCTTTGTGTGATCTTCCTTTGTAGGCCAAAAGTCCTGATCCAGCAGATACTGCTTCATTTGTTTATCAGTGATCCTTTCCTTATCCTTCCATGACCATGTAGTTTGAGGATCATATAGGACCACAAACTAACTTGATTTTTGATCTACAGTCTATTTCCCTTTCTTTTTCTTTCTCTTCTTCTTACCATTCTCTTTTTCAAGTGAGTCTTGATAATCTTGGTATCCTAACTCACTAACTTCTAGCTAGAAAAAGGCCTTCTCAAGCTTGTCTATATCCTCACCTAGCGACTCCTCATCCTTAGGAACTTTTTCCTCAAATTTTCTAGTGGCTTCCATTTCCTTCATAAAGAAATCTGATCACGGTCTGTGCAAGTCCTTTACTTTTAGGTCCAACTCTTTACCATGGTATCCCAGTCCTTTTCTTATAGTCTAAGTAAGGATTTTTAGAAATTCTGATATGCCTGTAGAATTCTTCCCTAACCCTTATCCTGATGGAAAGTTCATGTTCTTCATAATCCTTATAACTTTAGGATCAACCCACTTATCATTTATTCTAGCAACCTAAAACCCTCAAAGATGCGAAACAACCACACTTAAAGCTGATACAATCTCCCTAACCTTTGCTCAAATGATCACAATCTCTCCTTACACCATATAAGGGAAGATACTATGGTCTTCCTAATAAAAATAAAAAAGTGATTGGAATGTCCAAGACTATGAATTCCACCATCATCTCCACTATGCCCATTTTTACCAAGGTCTTGAACATACTTAAAGCTGGCCTTCAGCTATCATTATAGACCCGTATGTTATTGTCAAAAGCCTCTAAATCTTTTTTAGATAGTCCAAATTTGTGAAGTAACTTTGATGGGCATATATTGATTCCAGATCCATCGTCAACCATTATATATGGCGTACGTCTCTCTTTCACTTTGACACAAATTAATAAGGCTAAGTTGCGATCCCTTACGTTTGGTGGCAGATCCTCATCTGAGAAGGTAATTTTAGCCTCATTAGTTACCAATGCAACGACATCTATTGGAGTAGCTTCCTTTGAGATAATCAATCTCGACAAAGCCTCAACCATAGCCTTCTTATGTTCCTAAGAGGTGATAAACAACTCCCACACACTAATCTGGGCTGACATCTTCTTCAACTATTTTACAATGGGGTTATCATCTTCATTCTCCTTCACGACCAATTCATCTGCTCTTTTTTCCTCCTTTGGTTCCTTAGGGGCATCTCTATTAGGATAGTATTTCCCATTGTGAGTAACATTGCTCAACTATTTCATCTCACTATCTTCATCACTCTTTTTCCATAGTTGAATCATTTTCTTTTTTCACACCTCTTCTATCTCCTCATTCGAGCTTTTTCATGGATTAATAGTGTAAACAACTGGAACCTTACTCATGACCTGCTCGATAGTAGCAACCATAAATTTCTTAGGAATTCCAAAATCTATCATAGATGTCCCTTGATTTTAGGAAGGGACATTATGATAGTTTAGGAGAGGATTCCCTCGAATGCTAGGCCTGCCAAAATTTGGTAGGACAATTGTCATGTTATCGATGAGATCTTGAATCTCGTGTCTCAGCCTATAAGAATCATTATTATCGTGACCTGCTCTTTGATGAAAAATGCAGTAAGCATTAGTGTCATATCCCTTAGGTAGTGGGTTAGGAGGTGGTCTTGCTTTCAGAGGCTTTAGCACTCCCTTCTTCTACAACCTCTTAAATGCCTTAGATAGTGGCATCCCCAAATTAGTGAAATGTCTTGGCACTCTTACCACATTTACATTGGCCATCTTATTTCCTCAGACTGAGGTTGTGACGAGGCATTTCTTCTTCCTCCATATTGTCTTCTTGACTTAGATTCCAATTCTTCAGCTTGCAATTTTGCTTCTCAAAGTCTTCAAAGTTTTTAACTAACATTCCTCAAATTCTGGTGCCAATACCATATAGAGCCTCTTTAATAATCATTCTAACTTGTTCTTTCTTTGTGGGCCTTAGTTGCTTTTAAAGCTGTCTTTTTACATCTCTTGATGTAATCATTAAAGCTCTTACTAGTTTTCTACCTTAAAGATTCCAAGTCTTACAATGTAACTTCTATATCTGAATTGCAAGCATAGTGACTCTCGCAAGCTTCTGTTAACTCCTTCTAATCTTCCATGACAATTTTTGATTAATTAAAATACCATGTCTTTATAGACACTTCTAGCAAAAACTCTAAAAAATTAGAACATAGTATTTGTAAAAACTCTAGACGCCTTCATGATTAGCACATATGAACAAACATGCTTCTTAACATTCTATATCCCTGTGGATTTGGGAAGCTCTGGCATACAAAAGTTAGCTAATAACTTCTTAGGTTTGCGAGCAAGTAATTCCTCAATGTTTGTTCCTCTTTTCAAACCTTTAACATCTAAAGGCTTTTTGACTACTTGTCAAAGTCATCAAACTGAATGCTTTCTTTCTCATTTTTTAGGGTTTATCCATAATGATTATTATACTTTCCATTTCCTTGGTAAGCTTGCTTTCATGGTACTCCTTTTTCCCGAAGAAATCATCATCAATCACTACAGGTTAGGGCGCCTCCAATGGTGCTTTCCTTTTATCAGTCTTATTAGCAAAGGTCTCCTCATTTTCATGATCTCATTGACACATTTGTTTCCTTCCTCAACAATCCTCTCTTCCATCTTGCAGTCAAAGTTAACCATCATTTTATTTAAAACCTTCACTGGTATGGTTGACTTTATGTCTAGATTGATTTTCCAGTTTGGACTCAAAGTCTTACTCTTTTTTGCAAGTCAATTCCCTCTTCTCTTTCATGAGGATTTAGATGGATCTATGATGGCTATAAGACAAGGGTTATCAGTATTATGCATGAATAGATAATTAATACATGTATGCATGATATGCACAAGTCATTTTACATAAGATCCTCCCAACCTTATCCCTCCCACATATAAGGTCTAGTGGCCCTTTCCTAGGTGGACTCTCATTTTTATACCATCATGGGGTAAAGAATATGTGGGGTTACCTTAGACTTAAAAGAGTTAAAGTCTTAAAAGAATATATACATAAAGGCGCTAAAAGAATGAATTCTTTACATCACTTGAAGAAATAAGTACAAGCAAGGAAAGAAATCCCTTTAACAAAAGTATTTACATATAGGGAATAATTACATCAAAGATGGTGGGATAAAATTTATACTTACATTAGGGATTCACAACAATGTTCTTCAAGAACTTTCACTATTTTTTAAAGAAATACAAATAAGTGGGGAATCCTATTCCAAGGAACTATTGGCTCCTACATGCACCTAGTGGTTGAGAGGGTTGTTGGAGTTGATGGCTCTCATAAGATTGGGCAATTATCATGATCCTCCATTCGATATACTCGAAGGTACTCCATTCGATATACTTGAAGCTACTAAGCTCATGAGTGTTAAATCATCCTCACAATCTCCTAAGCCTGAATTGAGCTTAAGTCTCAAGTTTAGAGAACCATCGGTTTATCTAAGGGCACTTAGTGCTCATGGTGAAGTGTAGAGGCTACATGAATTTAGTGGACTTACTCAATAACTAGTTTAAAATGCTAAAAGTGAACCAGAGATTAAATGCGAAGTCAATTTCAAGTCCTTAATAGAGTTGCCACTGTGAGTGCCTTGTGGTATATCGGCGGTGCTCAAACGAGTGGAATCTTGCTCGTTACTCCATCCTTTTATTAATCATCAGAGGATCAAGAGGACGAAGGTCTTTATATTAGTAATAACACCAAGGTACGATGCACGTTTGGATCAAAGGGGGATCCTTTTAGGCCTTGTGTTACTTTAAAGTCTTAAGTCCAAAATGATGGTCATCGGTGGACTGAATGCGAGATAATACATTTGTACCATCCATAGGAAATATGGATCATCACCTGATTTTGGTTGGGACAAAAATTTAGGGAAAACTAAATCAGAACCTAATCAAAGTCAATTAGAAGACCCATTTAATCTTCAACCCATTAGAGATTGGGTTCAAAAACTAGGTATGGTTTAAGGAAGAGGTTAGGCACACCCAAACTACCTAGATATTAGAATCCGACCCTCGAGCACCTTTGGATTACTTTTAATATTTTAAACAAGTTATCGATTAGTCCAATTAACACCCCTAATCATACATCTAAGAGCAATTCACTTTGGCAAATCAAAACATCAATTCAAAGGGGTAAGGTGGTCATGCATCATGGCAAAGTGGATAAGCATGCATTGTCATCCATTCATCCATATTCAAACATCAAAGAGGGAGTAGGGGTCATGTATCATGGCATAAAGATTATCATGCATTCATCCATACCAAAATAATGCACAAACAAGTTAGAGATGATTAATACCACATTCACGGTCTAACACTAGTAAGGATACCTACACCCAATGTAAGAAAACAAGTTAGAGATGAATCAATATGGAAAAAACAAACGAACAAAACTTAAAGTGAAAAAAAAAAGAAATAAAGTAGGTTTATAATAGCCACCTCACCATGTCCCCCAAAGTCAAAGTATCCTAATACATATTCTAAGTCCATGATAGCACATTATAACATCACCAATCAAAATATAAAACATGATATAACATGACAAATCCTAAATCATGATATGCTAGAGACCATAAACATGAGATGTAAGACACCTTAGAGGACATCACATGGCTTAAGTTAATAACCATTACAAAAGAGAGACCCTAGGGTTGATAAACTCTTCTTCTCATTGCTCTTAAAGAGCTTGGGCATCTAGGAGCATCACTAACCAAGAAGAAGGTTAGAATGCCAAATCAGAGAATGGGTTAATGCCAAGACACTATTAATATGTTTCCAACATGAATAAAACCATGTAGAGAAGGACTCTTAAGGTCATTGGAACCTTAAGTTCCTCACTTGGTCACTGTCCTAAAATGATCAAACCAAGTTGGAATCATCATTGAATCCAAATTGGAGAACATGAATATTAAGATAGTAAGAACTATGAAAACCATTAGAAAACCTATCAAAACTTTATTTTAAAGTGAATAGGAGCCTTTGACTATATACCCTTACCCTATTCATCCACTAGAGTGATAAAAAAACATAAAAGAATACCTTGGATAATAGAAATTTGGATGAAAAGAAAAGAGGTTTCATAAAGGTGTGCCTAGGAAACTAGGGCTATATAACCCATTATTAGGGTTCTCCAACCTATAATGGTGAACTGTATAGCCTGTACAAAGGCTGTACAACCATAAATCTTAGTTTTTCTTAAAAAAAAAAAAACAAAGAAAAGGAAGAAGAAAAGGGAAAATAGGGGAAGGGGTTTGGATGCCTTTGTATGTTTCAATGCCCTTGGAGGCTCACATAATGCTCTATATCCTCCAAAATAGTTAAAGAATGCTCAAAAAGTGAAGTTAAAGACCTAGTTCTACCTTAGAATGAGTTGGGTGAGTTGTAGTCTTAGGGTTTTCTAGGTTAAGTGTGAGTTAAGAAACAATTTTGATAAAATATCCTTAGGATTTTCAAGCCTCTTCTATCCTCAAAATGGGGGGTATTTATAGGAGTTGGGTGAGTGCACAGTGCTAGAAATAGTTTTGGTTACACCATGGACATATCCAATCATAGAAAGGGAGCTGCATGTTCTGAAATTAAAGGTTTGCATGTGGAGAGTACCGATAAGAAATGGTTGTACATCCACCTTAAAAGGGCTATATAGCTTCAGAGTTTAATGAGAGACCAGTTCTAGAAAATTTTCAAAAGTAGAGTTTCATGGTAGGTTACATACATACATACATACACACACACACACACACACACACACACACGTGCGTGCGCGCGCACACACACACACACATATATGCATACATACATAAATATATATGTATTTATAAATACATGCATACATACATATATGCATACATCTATATATATATATATATATATATATATATATATATATATATATATATATACATATATATATATGTAAGCATATGTATGTGTATGCATAAATACACAAACACACGCACACATATATATGTGTCTGTGTCTGTGTGTGTATTTATACATACACAT
>CATIWR010596419.1:0-30896 GCA_949677035.1 Omphalea diandra
AAAAATTAAATAATTTTATATTTTTTATATTTTATTTAAAATATTTTACTATTTTATTTTATAATATTTTATACATTTTATTATTATATTATATCTTAAAATATATAATAATTTTATTATATTATATTATATTATAATAAAATAATAAAATTATTATATAATATTTTAATAATATACTATATAGCATTCAGGCTGCCTTGCAGAGCCTGCTACGTCCGCCAGTTATACTGGCGGACGTAGCATTAAAAAAAAAAAAATTGTCGTTAACAGTAACGTCCGCTGGTTTAACCGGCGGACGCAACTGTTTGACCGCCCATTTTCTTCAATTACTTTCTGAATTGCCTTATTTTAATAAATATTTTTTAATTAATACTATTTTCCTAATTTTTTTTTTACATTACTTTGAAAATTAACCCCTCATTTGACTCTAGGTGTTTCTACGATAACTACTGAAAGAACAGTATCAATTATGAAGCACGTCATATCGGTTTTATGTAATAAGATGGAAGATGAGTTTTTAAACAATTCAATGGTGATTTATATTGAAAGAAAAATTTCAAAAACTATCAATTTAGATATGATAATGGATGAATTTTATTGTTTGAAGAATCAAAGAGCTCAACGTCACTCTTTTTTGAATTGTCATTATGAGTCTAATTAATTTTACTTATTTGTAAAAAAGTTTTTTAGAATTGTAAAAGAAAATTTTACTTATATACATAATTAGTCTTTTTTTGAATTATCATCATGAAAATATATTTATAGTCTAGTTTAGAGTAACTAAAATTTCTGGTTGCACCATTGTCTGTGGGACACATAAAGCTTCACTTTGGCCATATATTGGAATTCAATTGTTGTTTGGGAGATGAAAAGATCAAACGAAAGATATACATATAGACAATAAATGACAGATACCAACATCCAAAAAATATGGCCAATTTTTTCTATCATATTCTTCTGTTTTCCATCTTCTTGCCCTGTTCTCCAATAGATGGAGAAGTGGTGGAACTAGTTGGCTACAGAGTCCAATAAACTGGAATTGATGTCTATAGAAAGTTGTTGAAAGCTGAGCTTAAACTCATCAAGAATTCCTCCACTTTCGGTCCTGACCTTCAAAATATCAACCTTATTGCTAGGTAACACCTAAATTTAATCCCGTAGCTACAACTAGTTAAACCAACCTGCACTAAAATGATAATGTGTTTGCTCTTTTTTATCACAGTATTGAAGCAAAAGGTCGTTTGAAAGTTCACATATCAGATTCCAATAGGCAAAGATGGAAAATCCCCCAAGAAATAAGTCCTCGCTAGAATATTAACTTAGGAGCGAAACATCTTCGTTCATTAGAAAACCAGTTTCTATCAGACCATAATTCAGACCTCATCTTCACCCCAAGTCAGAATGCACGATTTCGAAGATTTCTAATTCAGTTTAGAAACGCAAGTTTATTATCAATTTAGTTTAGAATAAAATTGTGAAAATGAATCAATTACTTTTCCATTTTGAAATCATTCAAGTATGACATTTTGGGTCAGTATAGGACATCCCACCTCTTGTGCCCACCTTTGACATTATTAAAGGAAAAGCTTGTGCCCACCTTCGATATTATTAAAAGGGAAAGCGCAGGTGTAGCGAGATTTATACCTGCACATGTGTAGCACCCAATGCCATATTCGGTAGCTTGGGTCATATAGTATCAGATATAAAATTTATTTAAATATGTACAAAAGTAAACAAATTAATAAACAAATTTTGTTTTTAGAGTGATGTAATTTTGTATCCGAATTTGAGATACAAAATTTTTTCAAATGATGTACAAAAAGTGAATAAAAAATAAACAAAATTTATAAACAAAGTGAACAAATTTTATATTTAAAATATGGAGTCAAACACAGTTTTATATGGTTATTATTACCATCAGAGTTATGTTTGGCTTATTGTTGATTTTTTTTATAGATATAAAAAGTGAACCAAAGAGATACATAATTTAATAAAAAAAATATAAAAACTGAACATAAAAGTAAACAAATTATATTCTATATTGTTGTTAAAAAAAAGACAAACACGTCCTTAGGAGTGACAACACTATAGTTGTTCTTTCGCGTGACACCTATCACTACTCTTATTAAGATTCATTGCATTTCGATAGAAACTTATTTAGTTGTCATAGTCAGCATCAAATCAAAGAATGTAAAATCTACAAATTTTTTAAATGATGTCATATGATTAGATGCTCCTATAGAAGTCATAACAACTTAATTACAAGGTTACTTGTTAGTTGGGGAAGGAGGGGATTACAAGTACCTTTAATAGATAGCCTCATCAATAGTGAGAATTGATTTGAAAGTTCTTGATCCTGGGGCATCATCTTTTTGCCACTAGAGCAGGGATCATTTGCCATAAAATCTACATATTTGAGAGATTTGGAAATTTCATTGTAATTCTGGTGTAACCCATTAAATATATATATTTTTTAAGAATAATAAAAGATATTTTCATTTATAAATAGTCATATGATATTTACAAAAAAAATAATATTCTAATTTAGAGTATCAATATGAAATCAATCTCAACACTACTAATACATGCATATTGACTCAACTCTAAAATTATAGTTCTATTTTCATTATAAATATTTTTCAATGGCTCTGCATTTTTATCAATTATGAAAATTCTTATCATATATGATTTATAATGTGATGTGAACTGAAATTCATATAATATATTAGAACAGATTTGAGAGACTATATTCAATAATATATCATCATATACTATTAAATAATCAATCTTAAACAACTAAAACTTTTCTAAAAAAGAGATAAAAACTCTTACAAAGAGAGTAACAATAAAATTAAAACAAAAACTCTAAAAAACAAGACAAAACAAAATAAAAACTAACAAATATGATTAGAATAACTCACTTTATTAAAGAAAATATAGAAAATGAATAGAAAAGGATCTTGTCACTAGTAAAATATACTAGTAGTAGCCCCAAAACACTAAACATGAAGAGTTGTTTTTTTAAAAAAGAGACCATTAGAGTTTTACCTATATTGAATATATTTGTATATTGGTGAGCATGTGATTCTTTAAGTTATATATTGGAAATCAAGGCATTATTTTATACACATATTCTTTCCATGAATTCTAAAGTAATTTTTTTTTAAATTTTTTTGGAAAATTAGGAAACAAATCTAATAAATAATTCATCCAATTGAAATTTCTTAAATTTATTTTTATGACATATCTGTATTGATAGTCATTGTCTTATTTTTTTTATGGAACTTTTTACTTTTAGTATAATTATAATATGAAATGTTCATCTTTAAATAATATTGCTTTTACTTTTTATAATATTTGAATATATATATATATATATATGTGTGTGTGTGTATCAAATTGAAAAGATGCCAAACACGACATCTATATAACATCTAGCTTTGTGTGACATTTCTTAAAAAAATTGACAGAATTTGATTAAATATTAATTAAATTTTGCATTTGATGCTATCAAATTTCATATTTAGAATAATCAAATATCATCCTAATAGTAATAGTGTCAAAATAAAAATCTTTGACTGCAAAAAAGTTAATATAGATTATCTAGAATGAACGAAATAAATATAAAATTTAATACTATTTAATATTTAATTTAATATTATCTAATATGAAATTTGATCCGAAATTTGTCTAAGATTTATATAAAAAAAAAAGTATCAAATATGACTTAAGGCATGGCATTACTATAGAAATGGCAGTAACTTTTAGAATGCTTTTAAAACATTATGATTAAAGTATCTTATTAAAAATAAACAAAATTTTCGTACAATAAATAAATTATTCATAAGCACTATAATTGGAATGTTTTGAGGGCAAACTCAAATGACCGTGAAGTCGTCCCTCATCCCATGTAACACGACGCGTTTAACAATTTGTCAGAAACAATATATCTGGCCTTCACTGGCCGCCTGCATGTTGATGACAAGTTTGCCACCTCGTCATCTTGGACCATGTACAGCAATGATAACAGAGTGATGACAAATTGATGACAAAGTGACAAAGATCATTTAATCATGCCTGTGGGACACAGAACGCTACACTTTGGCCATATATTGGGATTCAATTGTTTTTTCGGAGATTAAAAGATCAAAAGAAAGATATATGTATAGACAACAAATGACCGATACCAACATCCTAAAAAATGGCCAATTTTTTCTATCATATTCTTCTGTTTTCCATCTTCTTGCCCTGTTCTCCGACAAATGGAGAAGTGGTGGAACCAGTTGGCTATGGCTACAGAGTCCAATCAGCTGGAATTGATGCCTATAGAAAGCTATTGAGAGCTGAGCTTAAGCTCATCAAGAATTCCTCCACTTTTGGGCCTGACCTTCAAAATCTCAATCTCACTGCTTGGTAACAACTCAATTTGATCACTTAGCTACATCTTGTTCAACCAACCTTCCTTAAAATGATCACGTGTCTGCTCTGTTTATCACAGTTTTGAAGCAAAAGATCGTTTGAGAATTCGCATATCAGATTCCAATAAGCAAAGATGGGAGATCCGCCAAGAGATAATTCCCCTCCAAAATCTTAACTTCGGAGTGAAACATCTTAGTTCTATCAGAAAACCAGTTTCTGTCAGACCCCAATTCAGACCTCATCTTCACCCTCTACAACACCATTCCTTTCGGTTTCTCCGTTTCCCGCCATTCGTCCGGCGACATTCTTTTCAATACCTTGCTGAACCCATTAGACTCCGTCACCTTTCTTGTTTTCAAGGACCAGTATATCCAGCTCTCCTCCTCCCTTCCTAAAAACAGGTCTTCTCTTTATGGGCTCGGAGAGCGCAGTCAAAGGTCTTTTAGGTTGTTGCCAAGTGATCAGGCGCTCACTCTATGGAACGCTGACATCTTTAGTTCTGTTTCGGATGTTAATCTTTATGGGTCGCATCCATTTTACATTGATGTTAGATCGCCATCGCCCGACGGTAAGGTTGCAGGAGGGAGTAGTCATGGGGTTTTGTTGCTTAATAGTAATGGCATGGACATAATTTATGGAGGGGATACCATAATTTATAAGGTTATTGGAGGAATTATTGATTTATACATTTTTGCTGGGCCATCGCCAGAATTAGTAGTGCAGCAATACACAGAGCTGATCGGCCGGCCTGCTGCTATGCCGTATTGGTCCTTCGGTAAGTAACGTATTTATCTCACGGTTCTTTCTTTGAGCTCCTTTGTTTATTATTGTTCTTTGATCCCATGTATTAGCGATGATATTCAATAAAGAACCCAAAATATTGCCGTTTCACTTCCAGTGCTTAATCGCACAGCTTCAGTTCATTTCTACATGTGTTGAGCTGAATTTATCATGAAAATTGAATTAGGTTTACAAGAGAAATTCTGAATTCTTGCTTAGTTTTTCCATGTTATTGTGTGAAGGATTTCATCAATGCCGATGGGGTTACCGGAACGTTTCTGATTTAGAAGGGGTGGTTGCTGACTATGCCGAAGCTGGTATCCCTCTTGAAGTAATGTGGACAGACATTGATTACATGGATGGGTTTAAGGATTTCACCCTTGATCCTGTCAACTTTCCCTTGAAAAAGATGAAGAAGTTTGTTGACACTCTCCACCAAAATGGCCAGAAATATGTGCCCATGTTGGATTCTGGTACGTGGTAGCTTGAACAAATTAAGGAAAACTCATGGCGTTCTTTTACATACTGACCCTTTAAAGAGGATTAAATTGATTTGAATTCTTGATAGGTATCACTGTTAACACTTCGTATGCAACTTGCTTAAGAGGGATGCAGGCTGATATCTTCATTAAACATCATGGCGTTCCTTACAAGGGCTGGGTGTGGCCTGGACCAGTCTATTACCCGGATTTTCTAAATCCAGTTGGCAGGGAATTTTGGAGTACAGAGATCAAAATGTTTTGAGATCTTCTCCCATTTGATGGTCTCTGGATTGACATGAATGAGATATCTAATTTCATAACTCCCTCTTCAACTCCATCCTCTACCCTTGATGATCCTCCCTACAAAATCAACAATGCTGGCATTCAACGACCTATTAACTATAGAACCATTCCAGCAACTTCTTTGCACTACGGTGGCATTGAAGAGTACAATGTTCATAACCTTTATGGCTTATTGGAATCAAAGATCACCAATGCTGCTTTAATCAATGTAACTAATAAAAGGCCATTCATTCTTTCCAGATCAACTTTTGTTGGTTCTGGTAAGTACGCGGCACATTGGACTGGAGATAATGCTGCTTTATGGGATGATTTGGCATACTCTATTCCAACTGTATTGAATTTTGGATTGTTTGGAATTCCAATGGTTGGAGCTGACATATGTGGTTTTTCTGGTAACACAACTGAAGAGCTCTGTTGTCGTTGGATTCAAGTATTATATTGATGGTTAATTATAGCTAGATCAAAATTTACAGGAATTTCTTTCTTATATTGTTTTAATGAACATAAAATTTTTTGTCACTGTGCGTGCAGCTGGGTGCCTTTTACCCTTTCGCAAGAGATCATTCAGCAAAAGACACGATTCGTCAAGAGCTTTACCAATGGGATTCTGTTGCTGCAACAGCTAAGAAGGTACTTGGGCTCCGATACCAGTTACTTCCCTACTTGTATACACTCATGTATGAGGCACACACTAAAGGAATTCCCATAGCACGGCCTCTGTTCTTCTCATTCCCTCAAGATATCAGAACATACGGTATCAGCTCACAGTTTCTAATTGGTAAAGGTGTAATGGTATCGCCTGTGCTAAAGCAAGGAGCAGTTTCAGTCAACGCATACTTCCCAGCAGGAAATTGGTTTGATCTTTTTAACTACTCGCTTTCGGTTAGTACAGCATCAGGAAAATTCATGAAACTTGATGCTCCAGCAGATCATATAAATGTGCATATTTGCCAAGGAAACATTCTGGCATTGCAAGGACAAGCTATGACAACAAAAGAAGCTCGAAAGACAGCATTCCATCTCCTAGTGGTTGTTAGCGGCAGCGAAAACAGCACCGGGGAAGTTTTCTTAGATGATGGTGAGAGTGTGGAGATGGGAAGCAAAGGAGGGAAATGGAGTGTAGTGAAATTTGATGGTGGAATTGTAGGGGATACAGCAATGGTTAGATCAAGCATTATTAATGCAGACTTTGCTATGAGTCAAAAGTGGATCATAAGTAAAGTGACATTCATAGGATTAGCAAAGGTCAAGGGGTTGAAGGGGTATGCATTGCATACTAAATATGAAATCAATAAGAATGGAAATTCAGATATAAAGACAAGCTTTCATTGCTATGGGCTGTCTTCCAAATTGGAGGTGGTGGGACTTTCTTTGTTTATGGGAGAGGAGTTCCTGTTAGAAGTAAAATTAATTTAGAATGTAATGTAAGACTTGATCAAATGTTAGTTTTCATGGATTTTTTCCCCTTATATATGAGATTGTGTGAACCATTATGTATTGAAATTAGTAAAAAAAAAAAATGAAAAAGTAACCAATTAATACCCGAGAGAGAGAGAGAGAAAGAGAGAGAGAGGAGGAGGAGGAGGAGGAGGAGGAGGGAAATCTTTAGGCTAAAGTGCTACAAGAGAAAAAGGAAGGGTAGTGTTATTGCCACGAATATAAGGCCAAATGAAATTATTGATTTTCCTGTTATATATATATATATATATATATATATATATCTTTCAAATCATAAAAAGTCGCTTAAAACAAGATAAAATTAGTGTAGAATTCACCTGTCACGAATATGTAATGTAAAATTTTATAAAATTCTTAGTTAAAGAAATTTCTTTATATTAATATATAAAACTTTAAATAAATAAATTTTAAATTAATCTAATTTAGCTATTTTTGAAATTCTTTTATCATTTAATTTAGATAAATAATATAAGTTATTTTATTTATTTTCTTTTGTGTTTTTATATTTTTATTATCTATTTTATAATATTTTTAATTAAGTAATGATATTTATTTTCTTTTGTGTTTTTATATTTTTTTATTATCTAATTTGTAATATTTTAATTAAATAATGATATATGACAATATTATATAGTTTTTAATTTCTTATAAATATTAATTTGACAAATGATAAATAATTATCATAATCAATATTTTGAAAATTAGACTAAATTGACTGGTCGGATCAATGAAATTAGAAATTTAACTACTAATTGATTCAATTAAATCTCAATCAATTTTTAAAATTATTTTTATTTTAATATTACAAATACATTTCTGCTTTATAAAATTTTTAATTTCTTAGAGCTATTTTAATGATATTTTCATAATTTTCTTATTTTCAAACTATTGATCATCCACCTAGTTCATTGATCGATCCGATTTTAAAAACCTTGATCATAATAAATTTCTCAACACAAAATTATTTATATATATTAATTTCACCTCTATGACGTACTAACTTTTCATTTATTTAAATTAAAACATATAAACTTTGTTTTGTCTCTTAAAACTACATATGCTATTGTCTATCTTAAAATCTCATTCCAGCATATCATGTGATGGAATACATATGTGACACATGGCGTGATAGAAAGTATTTTCAAAGTCTAAATGCCACCTTAGATGCCCTCATTTTCTCTTAGCTCACTTCCTCTCTTCTTTTCCGCCCTCACTTTAAATCATACAAATCCCTATTCAAAAATCATAAAACTCTTAGTATATAAGAAGATGTACTTTGAATTGTTTCCTTAATAAAAAGCTTTCTTGTGGTGGAGTAAGTAAAAAATGTTATAGATCAATAGTCATGGCATCATTATAATAGCACTTTCACCTGTAAGTATGGTGAGAAAGTTGTTATTAGCAGTTCTTAAACTGATGTAAACTCTGGCCATTAATTTTAGGGTTCTAGGAACTATGAAATAGGTAAACGTTAACTTTATTTGAAGATATTTTGAGAGATTTGGACCATAAACTCTAATACAGTTGGTTGTTTACATGGAGAGTGCATGCTCATAATTGATGTTGTTTCTTTGAATGAATTGGTGATGAGCTATCTCCTTTAGCTACAAATATCATTAATGGATTGCTTAGACGGATTAACTATCACTAAAAAATATATGGTAGAATGGTGACAAATTTAGCAACAAAAATTTTTCGTAGTTAAGTAATGACGGATTATAGAAAGATTAGCAACAAAATCGCACTAATTAGCGATAAATTTGAAAATTCATCACTAAATTTATAGGTAAAATGGTGCCAAGATGACACTAATGTCTTTCCAAAGGAATAACGATGAAAATATTCATTGTTAAATCTAATGACAGAATTTCCGTTGCTAAATAGTGATAGCTCAATTCTATTACTAATTAATGACAATTTTCTGTATCTAAATTAGCGATGGATAAATTTCTATCACTAATGTAGAGATGGATTAGTGACGAAATTCCATTGCTAATATAGAAAATACAAATTGATAAAAAATTATAAATATTATAAACTATATTATAAATAATAAAGTATATATAAATAATATTAATTAATATAATATATAAATAATATTAAATAATATAATATATTCATAAAATTAAATTATAATATAATATAATAATATAAGAGTGATAATATTAAACATAACATGTGTAATAACAACTTGCAAACTACTTGAATCTATCATAACTTGAGCTACTCGAGTATCGAGAGAGTTGAATTTGAATATGAAAATACATGACTCTAAAGGCTCTTCTAAATCTAGTCGGTTACATATTTACAAAGTTGATCAACTCGACTCGATTATAGTTCGATCTTATAATAATAGGGTTCAATAAATGAATAATATTAAATGATTAAATTAATAGTATTCAATTATAATATAAAATATAAAATATATAAATATAATAGTGCACATATAATATTAAAGGAGAATATTAAATTATAGTAAAATTAATATATCAAAATAATAAGATACTAAAATTAATATATAAAAATATATTAAGATAATATATATAAATTAAATATTAAATTAATAAAACTAATATATATTACGAATGAATATATAAATAATATGTATATATTAGATAAATATTACAATATAGTAATATAATATTTAATATTAAGAATACATTAAGATATTGATAATATATTAATAAGAAATAATATTGAATAATATATTACTAATATAATAATAATTAATTAATAATATATAAAAATAATTAATTAATATTAATTTTAAAAAATAGTGACGACCCTCAGGCTAGCAGTGACAAACTGGGCCATCTCTACTTGTTGCTAGCTTAGTGACAACCCGTTGCTAGTATGAACTAGCGACAACCCAATTCGTCGCTAGTCTGGAGAGCTCGACTCTTTAATTTGTAGTAAGGGGCATGGTTTGTCGCTACATCCGTTAGCCCATTGTGGTCGATAAACACTTATGGGCTAGCAGCGTTGCTACATCCTTTGGCCCATCGTGGCCAGCATACACTTATGGGCTCACAACGTCGTCACTAGCCCATCTTAGGGCAGCCCGACCCCTCCCCTTTCTTCCTTTTTTTTTTTTCCCTTTCTTTTTCATTCTTCTTTCCTTATTCTTTCTTCTTCCTCTCCTTTTCCTTTCCCCTCTACCCATGACTCCAGCTCCTCTCGCCGCTGCCATCTCCTTGTTGTCCAACTATAGCACATGACTCCACCTTTTCTTATCATTTTGTGGATTTTTGGTTTGATTTGGTGTGGGTTGGTTTGGTTTGGTTTAGGCTCTCTCTCTTTAGATTCTTGTAGATCTACAAGGTATGTGTTGGTTTTAATTTTTAGTATAATATTTCATTAATTATATTTAGGAAATTTTATTATTTTTGGTATGTTATTTAGTTAGTTTTGTTGAAGTTATGTGTTTATGTGGAAATTATGTGTTAGAAATTATGTGAAATTATGTTGAAGTCATGAAATATGCTATTAATATTTTTGTAAATTATGTTGAAATTATGAATTTATGAAATATGTTTTTTCTTGTAAATAATGTTAAATTTTGAATTATGAAATAATTGATATTTGAAATTTTATTTATTTTTCATAATATTATTTAGTTTAGTAAAATAGGTTTTGTTGCAATTTATGTGAAAGTTAGGAATAATAATTTATATTTAGGGTTATTATATATAAATTTGTAATGATTAATTATGTGAAAATAGTTGAAATGCTGAAAATATGTGAAATAAATTAGTGTGGTGACATTTTCAATTTTTAGAGAAAATTATAGTGAATTTTTCAATTATTTGAATACTTGAAATAGTGAATGATTAGAAAATTAATTTATTAGAAGGCTAATTTATTAGAAAATTAATTATCGTAATTAAATTGATAATAAATAGAAACTAATAAATGAAGTTTTGATGTTGTAATGAATTGGAAAATTGGGAATTAATTATTAAAATTTTAATTAATTAGAAAAATATGAATTAACGAATAAGTATGTAATTAATTAGAAAGTTAGACATTAAGTATTGTGATTATTTTTTTATGATAAATTTGAAAGTTAGAAATTGTTTGGAATTTATTATTAATTGTTAAATTAATTTATAGTATATTATATTATTTAGTAGATTTATTTAGATATTAGAAATTAATATTTATGATATCATTTGAATATTAATTAGAAAATGTCAAATTAATTATTAAGAATTAATGTGAGAAATAATTAATTAGTTTGTTTATTTAATTATGAGGAATTTATTAGTAATTAAGGAATTAATTTTACTATATATTTATTTGGTATATTAATTAGAAATTAAGTTTTAATTTTATGTTATATTATTCTTAATTATGAAATGTGATGCTCATTTAATTATTGTTATATAATATACACTAATTTGTATAAATTTAGAAAATTGTTAATCAATAATGATGAGTTGTGATATTTATTTGTGATGAATGGTTGTGTTAGAAGTGCATTTTCATACAAGATTTTTTTTTTTTATTATAGTATTGGGGGTTATGGTTGGAGAAATTTTAGAAGTGCTTTTTTCTTATAGGGACGTCAATTATATACCTCATATTGAGGTTTTGTAGGTTATGGATATGCCAAAATTTTGCCGAAATTTCATTAGTGTTTTAGGAGTAAGCCTTAGAAACCTGTTTAGTAAATTACTTACATTAAATATGAGTAATTCACTAAATTGTCTCATAGGATAGTTTGAAAATGTATTATCTGACTAAACTCATGATATGAGTATGAATTTTGGTAGTATAATATTGTTCTCATGTGCATATTGAAATATGTACAAAATAATGTGATATGAAACTTGTGATAAGATGTCTATCACATTTGTTTGTACATGTTTTATATCATGCACTTGGAGAACTATGGGGACATGTTACTAAAATTTATATAAGTGCATTGAGACGATAGACAATGCATTTTTGAATGGGTTAGGTTCAAACCTTGAAAATACATGAAATTGAATAAATCTTGGGCATGAGATTACAAATGTGAAATATAATGATATTTGTTTGGCAGTGATGTAATTTTAGGTGCAAAATAATGAGTTCTAATTGTGAGTGGAAGTAACGTAAGCTAACTAATGGGTTCTTAAATCCATAATTTTTAGAGGGCATGAAAACTTTTATAATATTTGCTTGCAGCCATTTAGAGTATATGGATGAAAATAAGATAATGTGTCCATGCAATCATAGGAGGTGTCAAAATCAATGATATGATAAAGTTGAAATGGTTAGGTACCATTTGGCTAACTATGGATTTGTTTATGGATATTATTAATGGTATAGACACGGTGAACCATATGTGAGGAAAAATTTAGGAACATCAGTTAGTGTGGAAGAAACAAACTTTCCATGTAATGGTATTTAATGTTGTTGGTCTGTCATTTCATGTAAGTGATGTAGAAGAAGCACCAGACGCTGAAGTGCAATAATTTTATAGCATTTTGCAAGTTGTAAATAAAGAAGTATGGCCTAGATGTAGTACCCATTCACAATAATCAACTATTGCTTAATTGTTGAACAGTAAGGCAAAACATCATATGTTTGAAAGGTGTTATAATGATATATGCCAATTAATGCAAGAGTTGTTACCACTTGATAATCTTGTGACTGAGGACTTCTATAGCACAAAGAAATTGGTACAAGGAATGGGTTTACCTATTGAAAAGATTCATTATTGTAAGAATGATTGTATGATTTATTTGAGAGATGATAGTGTGTTGATTAGTTATAAGTTTGGTCCATTTTCGCATTATAAGCCATCTTGTGTTGGAAGTTCTAAGCGAAAATCGATAATTCCTTATAAGAAAATGTACTACTCTCTGTTCACTCTAAGATTACAAACGTTGTATGCATCCAAAGCCACGACTAAAGATGTGAGATGACATGTCAAACATGTCAAAGAAGAAGATGGCATGATGAGGCATTGCTCACACTCGAAAATATGAAAGCATTTCAATAGGATGCATCTGACACTTGCAACATATAGGAATGTAAGACTTGGACTTTGCATAGATGGGTTTCAGCCCTTCGGTCATTCAAGACAACAATATTCATCTTAGCTTGTAATAGTCACTCCACACAATTTGACACCATAGATGTGTATGAAAGAAAAATATGTTTTTAACTGTGATTGTTTTGGGACCAAGGAATCTAAAGGAGAATGTAGATGTATTCTTGTAATCATTCATTACAAAGATGAAGAAGTTGTGGGAAGTTAGAGTTCAAACCTATGATGTGTCAAAGAAGTAAAATTTATAACTACGTGCTGCATTTATGTGGACAATTAGTGATTTTCTTGCATATTCTATGTTGTCAAGGTGGAGTACAATAGGAAAGTTGGTATGTCCTTATTTCATGGATAACTTGAATGCTTTAAGGGGGGTAAGACATTGTGATTTGATAACCAACATAAATTTTTAGTTGATGACCATCCATTTTAGAAGAATAAAACATCCTTTCTTAAAAATAGAATTGTGACAACCACTGCACCATTAACTTGGTCTAGATATGAGATATTAGCAAAGATAGAGGAATGAAGATTATAAAAGGTCATTAATATCGATGGTTATACAGTGAATGAACCAATTTCAAAAGTAACTGGCTAGAGGAAACAAAGCATTTCTGGGATCTACCATATTAGAAAACTAATATGATTAGGCATAATTTAGATGTGATGCATATTAAGAAGAATGTTTTTGATAATGTATTTAATATGGTGATGAATGTGGAAGGACAAATCAAAGATAATGTCAAATCAAGGGAAGACTTGAAACAGTTTTGTCGAAGATTAGAATTAGATCATGATCCTATAACTAAAAAATATCCTAAAGCCTATTACACTCTTAACAAATGGGGAAAAATGAATTTATGTGAATGAGGTTAAAGGATTGTGATTTCTATATGGATATGTCTCCAATATGGGCAGATGTGCGGATATGCAAAGACTTAAATTGTTTGGGATGAAAAGTCACAATTGTCATGTGTTCATGCAATGGTTGATACCAATTGCGTTTCAGGAACTGCTTCCAACACATGTTTAGTAAGCCCTAACAGAGTTGAGCCTTTTCTTCAAGGATTTAACTTTAACTATTATACATGTAGATGATATGAGGTGGCTGAAGAAAGAGATTCCCATTATTTTGTGTAAGGTTGAAAGTATATTTCCCCTAAGCTTCTTTTATTATATAGATTATCTCTTTATTCATCTTCCATATGAAGCAAGAATTGTAGGACCAGCTTAATACTGATTGATATATCCATTTGAAAGGTACCTTTGAAAGTTAAAAAATAGCATGCGAAATAAAAGCTCAGGTTGAAGGTTCAATGTACAATGCATATCTGGTTGAAGAAACTTTAACTTTCTGTGCACACTACTTTAAGCTCCATGTTAATACATGACATCGAAAAGTCCCCTGAAATAATGATGAATTTATAGGGGATTATGAAGAATATGATGAGATGTTTAGTATATTCAAACCTACTGGTCACCTATTAGAGGGTTCAAAACAAAAATGCTTATTGACAAAGAATATCAAACTGCACACACGTATGTTCTACTTAACTGTCAGTAAGTAGCAACTTTTGTTAAGTATTTATCTCTATTTCTATTTAACAGTGATAATAAGGAATTACACTTGAATATACTAATTTCTATGATTTTTTTCATATGATGTGAAGAATTTACATATCAGAGTTACGACAAAGTTACCCAATGATCATTGATAATCAGGTTGATGTGTATATAAAGAATAATTTTGCTATTTGGCTCAATCAATATGTGAGTATAAAAAATGCATGTTAAACTCATAATTTTCAACTCTGTGTAACACAATTTAATGCTTAATTACTGAATTAATATAATTTTTAGGCATATAATTGATCAAATAGTGTTACCAACATTTTCATCAAGGATTCGGCAAAAGGTCCAGTACATACTATAAATTCATATAATAGATGTTATGTTAACGATTACAAATTTCACTCTCGAGCACATGGTTCTAATAGAGCAACTAATAATTATAGGGTTTGCATAAAGGGCACAAATTATAATGCTGATAAGAGTGACTACTACAATCAATTAACTGAAGTTCTGTAGTTAGAGTATCCTGCACTACCCTACAAGAGTACTATTTTATTCAAATGAGTTATTTTATCCTAGTCCAAATGTTAGCATGATAATTCTCAAACAATACAAACTTATTGATGTGAACTACAAAAATGATTCAATAAGTATGAATCATTTGTCCTGGCATCGTAAACAACATAGGTGTATTATGCCACATATCCTAGCTTAAAGTGGAACAAGAATGATTGGTGGGTTGTTTGCAAAATAAAAGCTAAATCTGTGGTAGACGTTTCAACTGTCAACAGTGAACCTTTTGAAGATGATGACAAAGAGATTCATGAAATCAACAATCAGGTTCAAGATCAACATATGAGCTTGATTGATCCAACAAGTTCATTGTCAACATTGACAAGAGTGACATTGAGGACAATGCATCAAAACATGAAGAATTGGATAATGATGATATTGATAATAATGATGATGATGATGATGCTACTTTATATAATGTTAATAGTGATTATAGGCAGTGTTATCACAACTCTTTTTGTAATTATTTTTATTATATTGCTTGAATGTAACTAAATTCTAAACAAACATCTTTATATATTTCAAAGGATGTAAGGGAATGATCAATATCATGGGAGTTCATCAGGTTGAGATACTACACGAGGTACTAGTCGAGGCCAACATGATAGGTCTTCTTCTTCATCACCTTGTGCACCACTATCTAATAAGCCCACTTCATCACCTCTAGCTCCACTAGTTGCAACATCACCTTCACATTCTTTGCCTCTATCAACTCTTTCACCACCGTTGCACCTGCATAGTCACATACCTATGATATGTCTACTGCGTCGGTAGCTGATGCTTCATCGTCTCATCAACCTAGGATATAGGTCATTGGTGCAAGGTATGTTGTTATAATCATCTCATAATACACACACACACACACACACACACACACACACACACACACACACACACACACACATATATATATATATATATATATATATATATTTGGTTATTTATTATGTAACTGTGTATTTTTTTTTTAGTTTAATCCCATAAAATTGGTGTTTTAGTCACTTTTCCTCAATTTTCAGGGAGCGTTTGGACCTTAAAGGCTATACTTGGAAGACAACGTCAATGGACACCAAAGATTTCTACTATGAGGAGTTCAAGGTACAAATTAAAATTTTACTTAATACAATTTTTATTTAGGTGATCATATTTTATTATCTTATATTGTAAGAATTTTTTTTTTTAGGATGTCACTTTGGAGATTAGAGTCAAAATTGAATGGGAGCATACAACTACTAGGCGGTATTCAGATATTTTGTCCCACTGGAAACATGGTAATAGTCTAGAATGCATCTCCAAAGATATTTAGAATTTGTGGAGTCAGAAATAGGACACGCCAAAATTTCAAGCACATTTTGCCCAAACATCCTGTATTAGATGCATCGAGCCTTTTGGTGTTGGTACTAGTATGTCTTGCCATACAACTAGTTCTAGATCATTCATTAAGCACACCATGTATTTGGTTAGTTATTTACTTATCTTTTTTTATTTAATTATTGAATGCTTTAACTAAAGTTATAAGATTTTGTTTCAGGAGAAAGAACTAAAACATCTGGCCATAAATTATGAGATTTTTAGGAAGACACATATTAATAAGAGCGATAATCAATTTGCTGATAAAAAATCACAAGACACCGATGTGAGTTAAATAAAAATCAGTGCACTATTTTTTTATTTTCAATAAATTGATATTATAATAATTTAAATTATAATTCATAATCATTATTCATATTTATCAAGCTGCAGTGGATACAGATATTGCTAATGTTGCTTCATAGATACCAAAGGGTTCTATGGAAATTCAAGTCATCAACATTGACCAGGTGTGCATGGATGTAGTTAGAGGATACAAAAAGACAAGAGTGTATGGACTTAGCTCCAAGGCAACATCTAGTAGTCTCCTTTCTTGTGCTAGCTCTTATTTAGCCACATCACATATGACTCCAAATCCAGAATTGACATTGTGCATTAGGATGCAAGTTTGAGGTGAGCTTTAGGAAGAGATTTAAGGTGAGCTTCAAGTTAGTTTCAGCATGAGTTTGATCAGTGTTTACTGCCATGCACCATACGCTATCATATATGTTAGCTTACATGTATTGTCAGATTCCACTTGCATCACCTTCGCCTTCAGAGGACGATAAGACAGAGATAATTAGTTTTTTTTTTTTTTAAATTTATGTATCTTATATGTACAATTTACTGTAAACATAATATAATTTATTTAATTTTAATAAATAAATATTTTTTTATATATTGTGTTCCTTTTAATATTAATTTTTAAATATAATTTCAAATTTAAATATAAATAAAAAAATTTTAATAAAAAAATACTAAATAAATATGTAGCGATGAATTAGTGACTGAATATCAACGAAGTACGGATAAAATATCGACATAATTGTGACGGACTAGCCGTGGAAATCTATCACGTTAGCAACGGAATATGAGCAGATATTTTTATTGCTAAGATTAGTAAGTGAATAACGATGAAAAATTCTATCGCTAAAGTTTCATCATTAAAGTTAGCTAGGTAATAATGATTGAATTTTTCATCTCTAAAAATTTCGTTGCTATTCCTTCACTAAACTTAGTGAGAGACTAAAATTCTGTTGATAAGCCTTGGTGACGACTAGTCTAGCAATGGACTCAATTCTATCTTTAAGCTGTCTTAGCAACGAAAAATTTTGTCGCTAGGCAGGAAGATATTTGTAGTGTATTTGGAAAAGGATTTATGCAAAAGGAAGCATGTTTAGGAAGAGAAGGTGAAGAAGATTTCAAGCTTAGCTATATTTGGTCATGTATCAATATGAATGGTATAGTTGTCGCAGTGTTATGCTAAGTGCCTATAGTTTCTTTTTCCTCTTATAGTTTAACGTTGTGTGGTAAGGATATTGATAGAGTTGACAATGGGTTGACTTGAGTAATTTTTTATCAGGTCATTTTCAAATCAGATCATATTTGGGTTGAAGCATTTTCAGTCAGATTTAGGTTGTTTGAGTTTCAAGCAAGTTTGAGTCATTAGGGATTTGCATATATACAAAATTTTGAGTTGAGCCCTTTGTTATTCAATTTTTAAATGCCTATTTAGATTTTTTTTATTATTTAAGCAATATTTTCTCATAATTTATTAAGAGAAAAATAATAATTTTTTTAAAAAATTATTTTTAGTTAAATAGATTTTACATAAAACATAACTTGATTAAAATTTCTATATTTTTTTATTTAAATACTTAATAAATTAAATGTAATTTTTTTTAAGCAAATGACTATATATAATAAAAACAAGTGATTAAACTAAATTTATATAAAACTACATTCAAATCATATATCATAATTTAAATTAATTTTCAAATAAGCATATAGTGTCTAATGACTACAAACTACTTATTCCAAAAATTTTTGTGTGTTATAAAAAAATTTATGTGATAAAATTAATTTTATTTTAATATGTGATTTATTGTAATAAAAATCAAATTTGTCACAATTATTATAAAAATAAGTAAATTTGTGATAATTTTCTTTTATATATTAAATCATTGAAGAAATTATGACAAAAATTTGGCTTAATGATCCAAAATATAAATTTTTATGGAATCTTCAATTGTGTACGAAATTTCTAATGAGTCAATTACACTATAATTTGACAAATTGATTTTAATTGTACTCAAGTTAAATCAAAATTTAGTAAAATGTATATTTTGACTCAGTAGACTCTTATATTTTTTCAATTATTTCAATCAAACTTAAAATTAATTTTATATTTTTATTAATACAATACTTTTATTTTTATTCAATTTAATCATATTTTTGCTTAATTAAATTTATTATGTATGTTTATATGATAAATTTTAATTTTATATTTAAATTTAAAAATAAGAATTTTAAAATTTAAATTTAGAATTTATAAAATCTCTCATTGTTAAATTTTTTTTTCAATCTCGTCAAAAAATTAACTTTATATTTTAAATAATAAATTATTAAAACTATTTGAAAGAAAAGCTTCTAAGAAATATTTAAAAATTAATTACATGAGTTTAATTAAAATGATACTTTGTTTTTATTCATTTTAATCTCTTTTTTGCTTAATTAAATCTATTATTTACTTTATATATTTAATTTTAAAAATTAAAAATTTTAAAAATTTAAATTTATAATTCAATTAACCTCTCAATCTCTCATTTTTAAAAAGATTCTCTAAATCTCTCAAAAAGTAATTTTTTATTTTAAATAATAAATTATTTCAATTATTTAAATGAAAACTTTTAAAATATTTTAAAAATTAGTTACATGAGCTTAAATAAAATGATACTTTTATTTTATATTCGATTTAATCTCGTTGTTGCTTAATTAAATTATATATTTTTATATGAAGAATTTAATTTAATTTTTCAATTTAAAATTTTTTAATATTTAAAATTATAATTCATAAAATTTCTCAATCTCTCATTTAATAAAAAATTTCTCTCAATTTCTCCTTAAAAATTAATTTTTATATTTTAAATAGCAAGTTATTAAAATAAAAACTTCTAAAAATATTTTAAAATCAATTACATGAGCTTAATTAATGTGATACTTTTATTAATTAAATTTTGTCTTTGCCTATATACGCTACTAATCTTTATTGTTAACAATCAATGTTGGATTTCCAAACAAATCGCTAAACATCTCAAGCTAACACCTATAGGTTCGCTAAGCACCTTAAGCCGACATTTCAACAAGACTTGAGATGTTACAATTGCTCTATCAACAGTCGTTGAAAAACTTCAACACTAATTATTGACTTATATGTCCAAGTTGTGTAATAGGCATTGTTCATTTCATAGTAAGCGTTGAAGCTTGTCCATGCTCGTTGAATGTTGTTCATAGTCATTAAGTGAGTTTCAATTTACATAGATGAGATAGCTAATTCCTGAAGGCTTTCTCAATAGTCATTTTAACATTCTCAATAGTAGTTCTGAAGTTTAATGATTGTTAGCTATTTGAAATTATTGTTGACAAATCTTACTTTATATAATAGTATGTATGAAGGGAGGCTAGAGGCATTTTCTCAGTATGGAAAAACACCCAGTGTCACTATAACCTCAACTTCTGAAACAACTTTATCTTTACAAACCACTCCTTGTACACCTTTAGTAGTACTATTCCTCCACCACTGACCATTAGACGATCCACTTCTTCTAAAATAAACTACCTGTATGAGCTAAGCTATATCCCTGATAACCAAAAGATCCAAGACACATTTATTCCTTTTCTTAATCCCTATGATGCTTTTTAAAAGAACAAGAATTCTTAGACAAGATCTATCAAAACCTTAATTAGATACTCTAAAAAAAAAGCTTGCCAGTCTTTGCTAGAATAGCCTTATTGGATAATTAGTATTTAGAGTATCAACATCCAGTCATAAGAATAGTGGAGACCTCTTTAAATGTGGGATCAATAATGTTTACATTCTATCCTAACTTTAACTTATCTCTATGACATTTACATATGTTGAATGCCATAAAAGTGCAGATCCAAATCACTGGAGCTCCTCAAGTTGCTTCTGCAATGGGACCACTCTTCACTACCAAATGATCTACCAAATCTAGAGCCATGCCATTGATCTGTCACTTCCTCATGAGAATGACGCATTGCTAATCATGATAAACACCTAGAATGCTCCAACCTGTATCCATATTCCTAGACAAACATCTAGGACTGAATTACTTCAGCTGCTTTCAGAAAAATGGGTAACTAAGAAGTTGCATGAAAGTACCCAGCCTATTCAGTCATCTGAATCGGTGTATTATAGAAGAGCAGATGGAACAGTTGAAACAAGATTCAGAAGATCTTTGCCCTTAGAAGGATGAAGTGTCTTCTCAACACAGTTCATGATGACACCCCATGAGCCAGAAGTAAGAATGCCAGTTGCCTATTTCATAAATGATGAGACTCCTGTTTAGCCATTCAAGAGAGATGGTCATTATTTATGTGATCAGTGCTACTGTGATGATTGTCTCTATGATTGGGAAGACATAGATGAAATGAAGGCAAAAAAGAAAAGAGGGAGGTGTTCGGAGAAAAATATGAGGAAGAGGTTTGAAGATGGAGATCCTTCTGTAGGTTTGCTTAGAGAGCCTTCAGGCAAGTATGATTACATTGTCAAATATGGTTCAGACCCTATTATAACTCAACCATCACCAAAAATATATCGTCAACCCAAAATCTCTTCACCTTACCACAAACACCCTCAAAGTACAACCCCTCTTCCTTGTTACAAATAAGCCTTAAAATGGATTAAGAAAGACTCAATTTTTTCCATTAATCAAGTATAAACTTTTACCTCATATCTACATGTATCAAAGTCCTATCTCCGAGGAAGATTTCCCTCTTTTGTCAGACCAAACCAGCCTAAATACCTAAATACGGACCGTGGCAAACATCAAGAATCCTACTGGAATTGATTGAAAAGGCCAACCTCTGAGCATAATGCCAATCAAAGCAATCCTTGGTTGGCAGTCTAATGATGCTCAAGTTTAGAATTGGATTCTTCAAAATATAGAATGAAAGGTTGAAAAGGTTTCATTGCAAGTCCATAAGGTAGATGACAAACTCTTAGAACATCAAAAAGATATTTATGAGTTGATGATTATATTGCAAATCCAATTGGGGGAAAAACATAAAGAAGTTATGTGATTGATTGATCAAAAGGCACAAACTGAAGAAATAAGGAGAAAAATAGTTGAGATTCAGAAGCAAAAGATCTGCTAGAGAGGATTGAAAAAGACTTCCAAGCTTCCTAAAGCCTACCAAAACATCGAATTCATGACCCTTTTGAAATACCACTTCCTTAGACCTACCCAACCAAACCTCTAGTTTTCAGGATCCCAACCACCATTGAACAAGAACATTTTGGTCTTTCTACTGAACTTTTCCATAAAAAATGCAAACTACAAAATTCTTAATTGATCTTGAAGCCAAAGATGCCTCCATGCACACTACTACTTCAATAGAGTTAGTGCAGAAACCAACCCATCAAAAGCCACCTAAAACTCACATGATGAACCCTATTGTATCCTACTTAGACAAAATAACTGCCTCTATCCCTTCTTTTTCTATGGTTAATTCCAAATCTAAAGAATTCCTCTCTCAATTTGAATATGATACTTTAAACTCTACTTCAGATGAAGAAGAAGGAGAAGATGAAGAAGAAACTCCTGTCCAGTTTATGGCTGACCCTCATACACAGGAGTCAACCATAAATCTTGCTTATACTTTAGATCCCCCCAATGATATGGATACCTCAAGACCTGAATCAGAAAGACAGTCTAATTACCACAACGAAGGTCCATGGTTCACCCTGGATAATATCAGTCTAGACTTGTATAGGGATATGTTCTAAGAGTTTAGGGCTTGGATTAATTCCCAATGAAAATGCATGGAGCAATAATCCGTCAGGTCTTAGAAGAATTTATGACAAGAATAACAGGAAGAGTGCAAGATTGGTAGATGACATGTGATGAATACTCAAAGCTAAGAATGGTTCAAAGTCCAAAAGTTGCAAAATTCTTAGGAATACTTTATGCAAAATTTATGGGAAATCCTAAGAAGCAACTAATATTATCAGGAGAGAATACTTCAACTTGCAGTGTTGTTCACTGTTAAAGAAAGATTTGAACCTACACTTCTAAAGAATGTCTAAAGATATTATCAGTTAGGGGGGTGGGTAAGTCCAAATCTTGAGGAAGCCTTTATTATTTCTCTTCCTGAGATATTATCCACCTCGATGCATCAGATAATTTGCCAAAACGAGAAGTCTATAAATGACTTAACATTTGGACAAATGTACCAGTTCATGATTCAAGGGCTTGAAAAGCTTTATAGCGAGCGAAAGTCATTCATCAAATGCTGAATTGAAAAAAGAATCCATCATTAAAGAAATCTTACGAAAGGACAAATCTTCTAATCAATTATGGCAAAGATGACAAGAATTGCTTCTATCCCACACAGAAAAAGAAGCATTACTTTAAAATCAAAAGGTCAAAAGAGGGCTTTAAGAGAAAGAAATGGAAGTTCTTTAAGAAGAAACAACATAGATGTCAAAGAAAGTCAAACAGATGATACTTATGTGGCAAGAAGAGGTATTTTGCTAAGAATTGCCTAGGCAAAGCTAAACAAACAACAAAAATGATGAAATAGATTTAAATATCTATTGTTGTAGATTTAGGTGATGCAGATGTCGAGTCCCTTTTCTCAATAGAAGATGAAACTTCACTATAAACTGTCTTTGCCATCTAAGAACATTCATCCTTTGATGATGAGTGTGATTACCATAGATTGCCTCTAAGCAATGCTATGGTTCCTCTTACTAGCTTTCCCATACAAGCCTCAAAGGAGCAAGAAAAGCATCATGTTCCATTAGCCTTTGTTCATGTGTTCCCTGAAAGGTATTCAAAGCCTATCAAGGTCGTAATGTTCATTGATATAAGAGCACACCAATCTATGATGAATCCAAAAGTCCTCATTGCCAAATATTAAAAGCCATATAAGAAATATTTTCAGGTCGCTAATGACACAGTCTTGCATACAAGCCTTATCACCATAAAACCCATCACTGTATAATTTTTTTCAGGTGCAAGATACATGCGAAGTTTCTAGGATCCTTTCTGCCTGACAAGGATCTAGTTATGGGTTTTGATCTTTATTGGAAGCTTGTTAAGCTATGAGTCTTACCGATGGGTTTAAAGTTCAAGAACTATTTTCAACCCTTTACTGCTATGACTTCCTTATTCCTGGCTCAATCTCTTACTGCCTAACTACCTTATACCTTCTCAAACATAGTCCAAGAACTTCAAGCCTACTGTTGTGCAGAAAACCATACAACCTTCTTTACCAAAAATCAAAAACCATTATAGACCAATCCAGACTTCTTCATAAGCCTGCCTTTTAAGCTTAATGAAGATGTTAACCCAACTGAGGCCACACACCTAGGCATAAACCCTAAAGACCAAAGGCTAGCCTATCAAAAGTGTTCTGAACTCTTAGCACATGTTAATTATTGAGCCCACTAATTTTGATTGGGCCTGCCAGGCCTTCTATATGAATAAAAGATCCGAAAGGCCCGTGACAAGAAACGGCTTGTCATCGATTATCAACCATTAAATCACTTCTTTAAAGATAATAAATTCCCATTACTAAATATTTCTTTACTATTTGTTTATTTGTCGTAAGGAAGGATTTTTTCTAAGTTTGATCTTAAGGCAGGTTTTTGGTAGCTAGGAGTTAAGATGAAGGACATACCAAAAATAACCTTCTACATTCCCAATTGACACTATCAATGGACGATCATGTCATTTAGCCTCAAAGTCGCCCTATCACTATTTCAAAAGGCAATGATAAGGATTTACGAACCAATTCTTTATAATGCTCTTAGTTATATTGATGACATTTTGATTTTCTCAAAAGATGTAGAATCTCATCAATAGATCCTAAGACAGTTCCTAGATCTGACTAGAAAATATGGCATCATACTGTCCCCCACCAAGTTACAAATACTTAAGAAGAATGTGGAATTCCTAGGCATGAATTTCAAAGACGATTAATACAATTCAGGATTGAACATTGCTGCTGAGTTGTTATAGTTCCTCGATAGTGATTTGACAAAAAAAAAATACAACAATTTTTAGGAATTGCTAACTATCTCAGAGACTTCGTCCCTTACTTTGCATATCACACCAGACCACTCTAGAAGCTACTAAAAAAGGATCCACCATAATGAAATTCGAGTCACACGCAAGATGTCAAGACTATAAAGCGAATCATACATAATTTGCCACCATTACAAATTCCCTTCTCAGGAAAAAGGATTCTTCAGACCGATGCAAGTGACTACTATTGGGGGGCCATATTACGAGAGGAAGATGATAGGAAAAAAAGAATATGTGCTTATGCAAGTAAAGCTTTCAAATATTCAGAAATGCATTATCACTCCACTTTTAAGAAGATTAGCTGTAAAAAATGGAATAAAAAAATTTGAGTTTCATCTAATTGGACATCACTTCATAATGATAATGGATTGCTCATCCTTTCCACGTATGCTAGAATTCAGAGGAAAGACTATTCCTCATCCTCAGTTACTTCATTGGAAATACTAGTTTAGTAAGTACACTTTCAAAGTTAAACATATAAGAGGAGATGCCAATCTCATTCTAAACTTACTATCTAAACCTCAGTCCATTTCATTAATCTCCAAGCAAGCTACATTTCCTCTCATCCTAATGGTAACCTCCTCTGCTTCATCTAACATTCCTCCAAATCCAAATCCTAGCACTTCTCAGGAAGTCTTTCAAAAAACTGGAGTTCCTTTAAAAATACAGCATCCCACTACGTACTCTAAAATATCCAAAGTGGCTATTGAACAACTGTTTGCTTACCAGACCATTCTCCTAAAGACCTTTGGGTCCATCTTTATGGATATCATAGGATTCCATCCATCTTATCCTTATCTCAAGGTCTATACCTTTATGGATTTCACCACAGCAAACAATGGAAGATGGATATGACCGAAAGAACTATTGATGTTCCTCCTGTATTTTTGCCACATATACACCATTGTTGTGGAAGTTAGTCCTTACCATCTATGGTCATATCTAACAGAGGTTTGGAATGGGTCTTGATACAATCCCCATTTGATTACATTCTTAAAATGGTACTAGCCTCTTAATCGATGGAGATAATCCCTAAAAGCAAGGTACCAATATTGTTTGCCATAAACAGCTCTCCGCAAGAGAGTACTCTTTACTTTCCATAGATCTTGCTTGATTGGACCTTTAGGGGAAACACCAAGACTAATGGTTTGTTTTTATGTATACAAGGAATACCAGTTCTCTCTCTAGACGGATGCGTTAAACCATCATGCATAGTTTAAAGAATTTCAGAGGCATATGTGTTGACAAAATAAGACTGTTTCGAAAGAAGTCTGGCTTTCTCTAGTAGAGGATGCATTTTGGGATACTTTACTAGCTGGATACCAACATGGTCTTCTCAATGCTAGTAGCAACTGGGAAGACTTACCTATGCCAAAGTAGTGCCTTTAAAATGACTTGACAAAGACATACTTCATCCCAGAATTAGATTCTCAAGATCCATATGAAGCTTGTGATCACTACATGAAATTCCACTATTCAGATGATGAGGTGGAAAAGATAGAGGCCAATAGAAAAGATGAAGACTATAAGAACATAAACCTGAATCCTTCACATAAGCCAATAATAAGTAAAAGTAATCATGGGTATGTACTGTTATGACGAGTGTAGTCTTTTCAATAATTGTCATACTTTAACATTATAGGCATCTGATTGTACTAAAAGGTGTGCTTTGTGTGTTGTGAGTCATGTTTGACTTGTAATTATTAGTGGTTGCCAGATCGAATATATTCGATCTTATCCTCTCCTCCCACTCTATATAAGAAGGAGTTATCTTTGTAAAAAGGCATAACCCATTTACGAAAAACACTGACTAGTTTGCAATACACTATGAGTTTCTAAACATCTCTTGCTAATAGCCAACTCGATTACTGCTTTCATTCTTCTGCTATCTTAAGATTATAATAGCTTTGGCATTATATTTTCCATGAGCAGTATACTAAGAGGACAGTGGTACTATTGAGAATACTTATTAGTCTATTGTTATTGCCATAGTCATAACTATATGCTGTTCATGTGTCTATTATTTGACCATACTTGAGAATAATTTGCTATGAAGAATGATATTCCTTAATATATATTTGAACTATATTTAGAATGCGAAGAACTTTCTCTAATTGAATCTTTTAAATTATGAATTAAAGGACCCGCATGATACACTTGAGACACATAGACAAAAGTTAAATATTTTAATCCTTTGTTTGTGATCATCAAAATAAGAAATAAAACTTCAAAGGTTTAATATTCTCTCCCTTTTTTATGATGAAAAAATGTAATATCATATATAAGGATTTATGCATACTTGATTAGTATATGGTCTATCAATATCATCATTTAATGGATTAGTGATAATTTATGCCAACTGATGGTCAGTATCAATAAATTCAAGCACAAAATCTCCATATTTAACATGATCTTTAATGAAATGATGCCTAATGTTTATATGTTTACTTTTAAAATGTTGGTTGGGATTCTTAGTCAAACAAAAAACACTTATGTTATCATATTTAATTGGTATGTGGTTTACGTAAATGTTATACTCTTGTAACTATTGTTTCATCTATATGATTTATGCACAACAAAGACCAATAGTTACATATTCAACTTCAACAGTAAATAAAGAAATAAATTTTGCTTTTAGCTCTTCCATAAGATTAATGAGTGTCTTATTAAATGGTAATTACCTAAGGTACTTTTTCTACCTAGATACTGTAAGTAAAGTTAGCATCTAAGTATACCATTAGTTGAATGAGGATCTTTTAAGATACCATAAGTTTAAATTGTATGTATAATTCACATATTTAGAGATGTGTTTAACTACATGTAAATATGATTCTATAAGATTTGCTTGAAATCTAGTACATAAGCAAATATTAAAAATAATATAAAATCTTAAGGTAGTTAGATATGAAAGAATCCCAATTATATCTTTATAAGGCTTTTGATATATTATTTTACCTTGTTCATCAATGTCCAATTCAATGTTTATGTTAATAGGTGCCTTATAAGGTTTCATTAAATCAATGCCAAATCTTTTTAATAACTTCTTGGTGTACTTAGCTTGATTGATGAATGTCCTATGTTTTTCTTGCTTGATTTGAAGTTCAACAAAGAATTTGAGTTCACTCATCATGTGTATCTCAAATTCACTCTTTATAGTGTTTGAGAATTCTTCACCCAAATAAAATGTTCGTAGTACCAAATATTATTTCATAATCATAGATTTGGACAAACGATGTATCCTTGGTATGTCTTGGTTTAAATAATACAGTGTTAAACTAATCTTTTGGTAAAATCATTTTGCAATATAAAGTGACTAAGTATTTCATATTAAGCTATTGGTTTTTATTTTAAACCATAAAGAAATTTAGTATGTTTGAAAAAATGATTAGAGAATCCATGACTTTTAAAACTATGAGGTTATTCTAAATAGACTTCCTCCTCTATATATCCATTTAAAAAAGCACTTTTTACATCCATTTGAAATAATTTGAAATCCATGAAACATGCTAATATAAGCATTATTCTAATCGCTTTTAATTTTATAACAGGGGTAAAGATTTCATTATAATCAATGTCTTCCTCTTAATTACAGTCTTTTAGCTAATAACCTAGGCTTATTCCTTGTTATAGCTTCAAGCTTATTCCTAAACCCCCATTTGGTTCCTATAATGGAGGGGTCTTTCCTAAACACCCATTTAGTTTAATATATTTTTTTATGTCTTGAAACTGAGGTCCATACCTTATTCCTTTCAAACTAATTGAGTTTCTCTTGCATAACAAGTATCCAAATCTCATCATTGATGGCTTTATATATGATTTTTGCGTAGTAAAAGATATAAAGGTAATATTATTACATGTATTCCTAAATAAAAATCTTATTGTTTCCCTTTTTGAAGTATCACCAATGATAAGTTCCTTAAGATGATCTTTCTTGCATGTCTGGTCCTTTTCTAATTATTAAATAATTTGTTTCATATTTGGAGATAGTGGATGAGGATCTTTATGTTAAGACTTATCTTCATTTTTTTTATTGTCTTTCTCTTTCTTTCTTTTCTCCAATGCTAAAATCACTAAGAGGACCTATAAGATTATCAATATCTCATTCCTTTCTTGAGGAAGTTTCATTAGAATCATTAAAAATAATATGTATTAACTCCTTAAGAATAAGTGTTTTCTTATTGAAAACTTTATACCCTTTGTTAGAGGTAGAGTAATCTAAGAAGATGCTTTTATTAGATTTTAAATCAAATTTATCATGGTTGTCTTAGTGTTCAATATGAAACACTTACAACAAAAAATTTTAAAAATATGCAATTTTAGATTTCCTTTGATTCCAAAGTTCATAAGGTGTTTTCTTTAAAAAAGGTCTCACTAAAACTTTATTTTAAACATAGCAAGATGTGTTGATGACTTCTGTCCAAAAATATTTTGGCAAATTGTATTTATTAAGCATATCATTTCTTATACAGTTCTATTTTTGTTTTAACAATATTATTTTATTGAAGGGTTATAGTAGTAGAAGGTTATGTGAAATAACATACTGATGATAATTTTTGAAAATTTTCATTTTTAAATTTTTTGCCATGATCACTTCAAATGCCTAAGATTTTCAAATGCTTTTCATTTTAAACTCTTTTTACAAATGATTTGAAAGCATCAATTATCAGCTGATTTTTATTTGTAATATCTTCTTAAATTCTTTACTTCCCTACTTTAATCTCTATGTCTTTCACCTCTCTAAGCGTTAATCACTGTACTTGAAACATAATAGCTCCCAAAATTGAAAAATTAAAGAGCGTAAAATTAAAAGCAATGAGAAATCCTAAACCTGATACTTGTTACAGTCATAGTGATAAAGACTTGCTACCTTGAAAAAGGTAACAAACTATAGTGAATGAGAAAGGAATATAGATAAAAGAACCCATGTCTACTGCATTGGTTCCAAATAAGCAAAAAACTAAATAGGGGAAAGAAAAGAAAGCCAACACCTGCAAGAATAAATTCTAAAATTTTTATAACATCTATTTCTAGACCTCTTAAGATACTGTTCAAGCATTAAGACCAAGCTCATATACCTTAGAGAATAGCTAAGTAAGAAGTCAATGGTGGTAAATTTATTGAATGAAATTATTTAGCAAGATATGGACTATGTAAACCTATGCTAAAACTTTTGCAAGCAAGGGCTTATGAATTCTTTGCAAAAATTAAAGGAGTTGCCTACTTGGACTTGATAGTGGAACCTTTAGCCACTTTATATGGCTTAGAAAATGTAACATCACTATCCCTATTCATTGGCATTATCACATGAATATATGTATTGTACAAATGATATGAAATCTCACATGAACATATGCACAAGATAAATAATCATTTAGACGTGTGAATTGTAAAAACACGACAATGACAATGGCACCGTTGCATTTGGGATACTTGAACATATATGCAGTGTTTGCATAGTTATATGACAAATTATTTCATGTTGTGTGCTTATTATAGATCATAAATAATGGTGTTTGAGAGCTCATCTAAAAGTATAAAGAGAATCTAGAAATTTGAGGATGGACGAAGGTGATGAAGGAATGAAGA
>CATIWR010596454.1:0-46484 GCA_949677035.1 Omphalea diandra
GATACACACATCAAAATATTGCACATATTCTGATAGACATTTTCTCAAAAAGCTATTAGATGCACCATTATGCTCTCCACTTTATCCTTCCTGGCACAACTACTAGCCAGAAACCCAGAATGCAGAAAGAATGGGGAGAGAAAGACTTGTAAGCCAAACTATTAACCATGAAACAACAGAAGCATTTTAATATTACTCTAAATCTTTTAGAGCACATAAGATGAATCAGGTTCTCACTATCAAACCAATAACTTGATGATAACAATAGTTCAACCATTTAAGCATACTCCTGATCACAGGCGAAATGATAGAACAATTCAGCATTACTTAAAGAAAATGATGAAGCTTTCATAAAAAATTTAACAAATAATGACAATAATAATAAAAACAACAACAACACAATCATAATAGCAATAACAGCAAAAGACAAATTTAGCTGATTCCAGTACTTAGTAGGAACACCCATCACTAGAAATGTAGATTTTAAAACTTTGGCTGCCATAGAAGTGTTCTGCAGAAAATCCAAAATTCTTTTAACCAAAGCCAAGATGGGAACAATAGACACTAACACCCTATGTGGAATCTGCCCCATTGTTTATGAAAACTTCTATTCTTTAACTGATGTTGTTTTTAGGTATTTAGTACAGGAACATGTATATATTTGTGTTTTCAAGAGTTAGTTATGAAGATTGTTTCTACAGCTTTTATATGATGTCTGAAGAAAAACAATTTAAATATTTTTCTGCAGCTATTATATGATGTCTGAAGTAAAACAATTTCAATATTTGTAGCGATCTTATGTATCATTTGTATTTAGATTGGTTTGTGATTTTTTTTTTTCCTTTTAGTTTTTAAAATTCCTTTGAAGATGGATAAGTTTGATTCAAAATCTTTTAAGAGCACAATAATGCAGTATACATATGCATCAATAAAAAATGTTTCAAGCCTGGAGCAGGACAAGGCAGGGAGAGGAACGGACAAGGAAGAAATTCTTTGCCAGCTAGGTTGTGTGACAGGCCCAATCCACCCATCCCATTTCCATCTCCGGTAACAGGCTGTGGAATAAGAATTCATACAGCATGAGATAACAGACCTTGGATTTATATTCTTGTATATTGACATAGAAACCTGGCTGCAGCTTTAATAATCCTTGAAGTGTAAACTCCGTTTACACCTGCAAAAAGAAAAATGAAACATGTTGGAAGTCAATCTAATGAAAATTGCTATTGTTTTTTTTCTCATGAATTAGTGACAGTGAAAAAGAAGCATTGACTAAACGATTTCATTGAAAAGGAAAAGACACAATCAAAACTTCAAGTATTATTCTTTCAGAAAAAGTCAACCAACATAAATACAATGAAGATATTTTTCTTTGATTCACTCACAATCTGGTCTAAACCATAAACATGGACTGAGAAGATATTTTGATACCTAGGCAACTAACAGAAAGTTCAAAGAGGACATACCAACTATTCTCCTGAATATTGCTGACTCAGGATGTAGCATTAAATGTTGAAATAGAACTTATTTAAATTTAGGACATTATAACACTTTAATCCAGTCCATATTATGTCTTTTTCAGGAGCTTGGCTAAATGCATCTCAAGTACACAAGCTAGTAGATAGGAGAGGATTAACGTCGGATCACAACCTGTCCTACAAAGACATACCAAGGTTCAATCTATTTTATCTACAATCATGGAAGGATCGGCAGAATTTTATATTTGATCATTTGCTTTAATAGCATGCCAACTCACACTGCATCTCCACTTTTTTTTAATAAAATAAGAGTTTTGTCAAAGAGAAGAGAGAGAACAACAAAACTTAAGAGGATTTGGTATCCTCCTAACAAAACATTGAAAGACCGACTGACTAATCTCCCTATACATAATCAGCTGTAAGAGCGGCTACTCTCCCCATACATAATCAGCTGTACCCCATTTCCTATAAATTTTCCCAGAATCCTCCTCTCTCTCTCTCTCTCTCTCTCCCCCTCTGCCCCACCACACCCCCTCCTCACTGGGGCACCACAAAAAAAAAATTCCCAACCCAAAACATTTCCAACTCCATAAATAGAATATATGACTATGGACAACGTTTATATGAGGTCCACTCAAAAAGAAGAGAAACAAATGCCTTTTCATGTGACCCAGAATAACAGATCTAAAAATGAATGAACTTTCATGTTTTCAAGGAATTTTTAAGAATTCTCTAAGGCTCTTTCACAAATAAAAACATAAGTTTTTGAGGCTATAGTATTGTCAACAGTGAAAGCACTCATGACCAATCAGCTTGGGAGCAAACCAAACTTTGTGATGCACGGGGTCATTTAATCCTTCAATGGACCAATAATAAAACTTTCAGGGACTGATTTTGCAGCATGGCCATACTTCATCCACTCAATGCCCAAAAACGACTGCATGATCAAGCGCCTACCTGCATTACAAACAAAAGAGAATTATCCTTGGAATAAGGGAATTTGTAGAAATGCTAGATTACTTGGTTTTATAAAAAAATCAGAGGATTGATTGCCTAGGGTTATGCCAACAAGTAACAAATACCTTGGGGATTATCATGACAAAAACCCAGTTACCATAAAATTGTTAACCAACTAAAAACTTCACCAGAAATTTCAATCTGACTTTGACAAACTCCTCCACAAATAGAGCTGGCAAAATTATTATGTGAAACTGAAAACTGAAAGAAATCATTAGTAGTTAGTTAGTCAGTACATTATTTAATAAGATGTTATGCATAGTACAGGAACAACCAACGGTTCCATTATGTTGTTTCTTCAACATTATTCTTCACAAACTAGTCATTGAAAAAAATCATTTTCATACAGTCTCCAACACAAAGATTTTTTCTCAACGATCTTTCTACATTAAAGAGAAAAAATAGTATTTATCAAGATAAGAGATTCAAAGTGAATCAATTTAATAACAAGAATGATATCGGATGCTGATAAAGCACCTGGTGATCCCCAAGCAGCTTCCACTAGATGAGTGCCATACTCTTCAAGCATTTCATATAGGAGTATAAATGCCTCCCACTGCTGCTGATTGTTTAAAGGAGAATCAACTGAATTACAGGGTTTCTCTACCCCCAGTGATTTAGCTTCTTTGTCAGCCCACATTGCCCTCTTTGTCATAACATTAGGAACAGAATGTTTTCGGGGTGATTTCTTCTCTTGAACAGAAGACTTGAGCTGGCTTCTGCCGCTTATTTGTAGCACCTTTTTTGATATATGTAATGATTGCTTCCTCACAAAGCATTTGTCTTCAACCTGACAAGACACATTTAATATAAAGTAAAACATAGTTCAGCATGATTAAGAACTGCTAAGTTTACTGGTTTACCATATTGGGGGGGAAATTGAAGGGAAAGTTCTGCTCAAGTACCAGGCCTCTTTTGATTTCATTCCAAAACTCTCTCAGCTCTCACGTCAAATTCTTCTGTTTTAACACTTGCATCAGCATTTTCACATTCTTCCATACAAGAGAAAAAGGACAAATATAAAGAGAGTATAGAATAGGCATCTCTTCTCTCTAAAGGTCCAAGAGAAAACACTGATCTGCAGCGCTTCCATATTTTCCAAAAGAAAAAGTTTCTGGAATCCACCCAGAAGGACCAAGTAAGGAAAAATTAGACTCATGCAATTAGACAAGATTTAAGGTAAAGAATAAAAAAGTAGACTCAAGCAATCAGAGAAAAAAGAATAGTCACTTAGAAAGAACACATGTCCTCCCGTGGACTAAAATTTTTAAAGAGTGATGAGAAACAAATACTTTCAAAAGGATTGGGAGAAGAAAGCCAATAGCACAAGACTGGTGTTCCAAACTTTGTGAAAACAATCGTTCACTCATATTACAGAGATCCCAAAGTAATTTACCAAACACCTTTTCAGCAGAACAAGACCCCATTTCCCAACATTGATTCTGTGGTTGAAGCAGCCCGGAAACTTTGTAGAGCAGAATCCAGTATCAAGGTCAAAACATGGCATGATATGGACAGTGGAAAAGGTCCAGATAGAGACAGCATGGACTCTTTATCCAGATGGAAATCATTTATATCTCCATTTAAACCTGGCAAACCTGAATACTGATCCCACTCAAAAACATCTGATTCTTCATTTTGAAACATAACCATAGAAAGACCAGCAGACCTCAAAAAAAAAAAGCACCGATGTTTCTTCCAAAATTCCCAGGAATCAATCATTCTCACAGTATCAAAGAATGACTCTACAATCTAAGTTCATAATCATACAACAAAACAGGTAGTTAGCATGAAGTAGATACAAGTAAGATGATGAAGAACCACTAACATGACAGTCGCTGATTATTTTACCTGGTTAAGCATCTCACGCTCAAATGAATGAACCATCTTCATTAATGGAATAAAACATTTCCAAGTAAATGAACAAAAGCTATTAGGATTAATCCCTGAATAGAAACTTGAATGAGCAATAAGATAGAGATGTTCAGTAAACTACAGACTACTTATCCATGTAAGAAGGCCTTGTCCGCTTATATCCGAATCCAAATTAGACAACAGTACAACAATGATGATGATGATAATGAATAATAATGATAAATTTGATGCAACTAAAATAAGAAATAAAATGTGTATATAAGAAAGAGAAAAAAAAAATGTTATAAATACATTGGAACCAAATTGTTGTAGCCAATTTTACTTTTGTTATTCTTGTTTCTAAGTAGGATCACTCTGTTAAGGAAAGAATGTCACGCCATGCAATATCATCTCTTCCAGGGAAGCAAAACTTTTTTTCTTTGTACATTTCTACATTAGGCACAAAAGTTTTATGGTAAACATTCAATTCACAAGCTTGCAAATGCAAGTTCAAGAGTATAGATCCATAAACACACAAAGAAGGGAAAAATAATAAAGCATTGCAAAAAGATAAGTAAACACAAAGAAATTTGTAACAAGCTGTGGTTATATAGGCCATTATAAGATCCCTTGCATATTTTCATTTCCTGCAAATTCTTGGCAATTAAACACACAGAACATATTCCATCTGAAATGTTGGTGTACAATGAAACAAACTACCGGTCATGGTAAGATTTTTTACAAAAAGTATAGCGCTAGAGACAAGAAAACTTATATTTTATGCTGGATGAAGAAACATAACTCACCAAGTTTCCTCAAAAGGTGACCAAGTCCTCCCACCATGGATGTAAGATAATCACAGTGAACAGAGTCCATTTTCTGGTCCTCCTTCACAAAATCCTGTTAAAAAACAAAAAGAAACAAACATACATGTTAACTTGACTCCAAACTACCATTTAATTGCTAAGAAAATTAATAGGCAAACAAACTAAGAGGGAGGGGAAGCTCTTAGTCATAAGATTGTTGGTTATAGTTGCTGCAATTTCTCAGAACTTAAAGGTGCATGAATTCCGATCAATCAGTATACTTTTGCTTTTATTGTTTTGCTATAACTAATACAATCACATTTAAGTGCTCTTAACAGCATTTCCTCCAAATCAAACAAGACCAAATAAAAATTACTTGAACACCAGGAACGCCCTGTCTTCAGTTGCTTGTAAACAGAGCAAGACAAATGGAATTAAGGCCTTCATTTCATTAGCTCAAGTTATAAAACCCCCTCAATAAACCCAATTTAAACAATTCCCAGTCGTAAATTTCTACAGCATAAATTAACTTCTCTACACTACAGAAGTTGTAAGATATGTATAATACAATGATACAGTTTTTACGTTAGTGAGAAGGTTAGGGAAAGAATCAAAAAGGGAAACGAAAAGAGCAGACGGAGACAAGCCTGCGGATGCTAAAATGCAATCAAGCATTGCAGGTATTGCTGCTAATGGGACTTGCTTAAATCTGTTGGACAGAGAAGATATCAGAGACTCTTCCATTGAATTGCCATATGTTCCACAAAGGCTCCTCCTTTCCCTCCCTTCGGTTTATTCCTATTTTTCTTTTGATTCTGGAATTAAATCTATTGGTCCGTTTGTATCTGATTTGAGTTTGCCAATTTGCAATTGAATCCCTTTAATCTGTTATACTTTCTGTTTATATCCATTAAGGGTGAATTACAATTTATATACCTGAGCTCTGTCAAAATTTATTACTTAGGACCTATATCATCTATATCAAAATTACAATTTATGTACCTGAGGTCTGTCAAAATTTCAAAATTGAACTATTAAATCTTTGTCAATTATATCATCCAATGATCATCTTACATATTCATTCAATAATATAGTGATACATAAAATAATTATTCATAATTACTTAATGAATTTCAAATTATAATTTTTTTTCAAATATAAAGATGTTTATGCTTTCATTTAATATAAAAATAATTATTTTATTTATTGAATATATATATATTCATTATAAATAGATTTTTTATTAAATTTTGATTAACTTGACTTAAAATATTACCTTTTTCTTAAGTCAATTGCATATTTTCTTTTTGACTAATGAATGAATTTTCTCTTAAAAAATTTTTAATTTTCAAGCAACTAAATTCTAAAAAAAAAAAATTGGACTTTTAAAGTGGTAATTTCAACAAAAAGTCGATTACTTTGTCTTTTGACTCATTTAACCAACAGAACTAAAAGGACTTACATGTCTACAAAATTAATATTATATAGTATTCAGTTTAATTTTAATTTAATTTTATTTATAAATAAAATCTTTCTATATTTGGTGATACACTATAAAATAAATATATAATTTATTTTAAAATAAAATAAAATATTATATTTAATTTAAGTATATAATTCAATAAAATATTTTATTTTTATTAAACTATCATTGTATTAATTTTTTAAAAAAATTACAAGTGTAAAAAAGGCAAAAAGGAGAGAAGAAAGAGAGCATATAGAAATAAAAGAAAGAAGAGAGAAAATGAAAGGAAAAAATTAAAAAATAAAAGTAAAAATTATATTTTAACCAAAAGTGTTTTTATCATAATGGAAAAATTTTACAACTTTAGAATTTTTTGAAAATTCTACCAAATTTTATAGAATTATATTTTACTAAACCAATTTAAATGATTTAATAAAATATAATTTAGAATAAATTTCCATTCATATCAAATACATAAATATGAAATTACAAATGAATTTATTGAAAACTAAAAATTCATTTATACCAAACACATTTTAAAGAATTTATTATTTTACTTTTAAAAAATATAAATTTTGAGTAGTCAATTTTGATATAGTTAAAAGTTATAATAATTAGGGTTGTACATGCTCTATAGTAATACCGAAGATTTAAAGTTATCGAAAACCATTTGAAAATTTGAGGTTAGAAAATTTCTATTTCCAAAATCAATCATATTTCAAAAACCTTTGAAACTATCCCTTTGAAGATTTGAGATAATATAGAACAAATATAAAAAATTCAATTCTTTTGAATAAGACGATTATGAGACAAATTTAAAAATGTGTATTTGATTTCAAATGTTAATTTAGTTGAATAAAATCCACTCCATATTTCCATAATATAAAATTTTTAAAATATGAAAATTCATGAATATAAAAAATATATTTTTGTGTATCCAACAAAAATACATATAAATATAATATAAAATAAAAATACAAGCAACAACTAAATTGTTCAAATTAGTCAATAAGTTTCATGGCTTAAAATAGGCAAAATTTTAATTATTCAATTTTGCAATACGTTTTTATCATTTATAAATTTATTCATATGACTATAGAAGTCAATCTCGGTTCTTAAATAAAAAATTAACTTAAATTATGTTATATAGTGTATATGAATTTTGCTTTTATCATTCATAAATTGATCCACATATGCATTTTTAAACTATTCACTATTATTTAAGTTATTAAATAATAAATTTATAAAATTATTATATGTTTACCTAGACATATCAGTTAATTCATGTTATATAATTTTATATAAAATATTAATTATTATTTTAGTTATTTTATTCATGATAATTTGAGATTAATTCAATCCAATTATTGGTACAAATATCACATGAAATTCAGTCTCGTTTCGAGTTTATATACCAATTCGGTCTAGTCCATAACTAATTAAAAAGTCAATGAATATTTTCTTATTTTAAATACTTTCAATTTAGTTATTTAGTTCAATTTAGGATGTTTAAATCTTGTGTATAGTATCAAAATAATTCATTTATCCATAAAACATCATGTATAACCTAGTTAATTACTTTGAGCCCATTTGTTTTTCATATTTACTAACTCCTCCATAACATTCAAAGATTATACTATAAAACAATCTCATTGTTTAGTTTCATATATTTTTAATTTATTTTATTACGTATTACGTGAGAGGTTTTTTAGAGTGAAAAGATATAAAATGAAATAGAAAGATATGAAATGGAATGAAATGTAATTATTTAAAATCTTTCTATTTCATCTTTTAATCCCTTATTAAGAGGTTAAGAAAAATAGACATTTAAAAGTATATGAATGTAAACTTTTAACCTCTATTTATATTTAAGAAAACTCACAAACCTCTTACATTTCATCTCTTAACTCTCTCCAATTAACTCCCACGCAAACCTTAAAGTTAAATCATTTTCAAAAATTTTTAAGTCGTCATATTAATTTTTTATATAAATTAAAACATTGCCACCTTGGGTAATAAAAGATATATGTTACTCCTTTTTCATGAGCTTGGAGAAGGACAAAGATAAGTTTAAGAGTTACTAAAGGCAATTAGGGAAACATAATCCAAACTATAGCATACAAATTCATGCATGTTTCACAAACAGGTTAATTAAGATAAACTTTAATGTTATTTTTTCTCCCTCACTATCTAATAACTTAAGAGAGGATAGATGGACAAGGATGAGATACAGAATTATGCTTTTATTTGAGAGGTCTTCTAAATTTACGTTATTAAGTAATAAGCATACGAGATACACTGTAGTGTTAGCCTGCCATTGGAACCTTGAAGTTGTGCCTGCTTCATCACAAGCCTACTTCTTTTGCCTCTTTCAAGCATTACGTAACTTATTCAAAGATCTCTTTCACTAAGCTATTATTTCTTTTATAGGTGGCAAACGGGTTGGATAAGGTCAAGTTGTTTTGGGTTGGATTGTTTTCGAGTTGGATTATTTACGAGTTGATGTATTTTTAGGTACAATTGGTTCCAGTCATCCATTAGATTGTTCATGCAAAAAATTTTTGGGTCAGAGTCGAATTGAATTTGGTTAAACTCTTAAAAATAGATATTTTAGGTTGGATCGGGTCATTTGTTTTATAATTTTAAAATGTCAATTTGAATTTTTATCATTTATGCAATATTTTCCTATAATTTGTTAAAAAAGAAATAATAAATTTCTCTTAAAAATTATTTTTAGCAAGATAGATTTTATATAAAATAAAATTTGATTAAAATTTTTTATTTTTATTTAAATGATTAATAAATTAAATATTATTTATTTTTTAAGTAAATGACTATATAAAATGAAAATAATTGAATTAATTTCATATAAAATTATATCCAAGTCATATATCATAATTTAAATTAATTTACAAACAAATATATAATGTTCAATGATAGAAAATCATTTATTATAAAAAAAAATTTGTATTAGAATAAAAATTTATGTGATAAAATTAGATTTGTCTTGATATGTGATTTTATCGTGATAAAAATTAAATTTGTTACAATTATATTAAAAAATAAGTAAAATTGTGATAAATTTATTTTATATATTAAATCATTCAAAATAATTGTGATAAAAATTTAGCTTAATTACTCTAAAATTCAAACATTTATACAATTTTAAATTGCAGATCTAAAATTCCCATTTCTCCCTACGTTGCAGAGCATGTCCATTATCAGCCTAATGTCTGATAAAGGTTGACCATCTCGAATATACAAATCTGTAAACATCTTAAGATTCCAAGCTTTTACATATAATTGCAAATGCTGCATCAATAAATAAAAATGTTACGTTTAAATATGTAATGGTTCACTGGCCAAAGTATGAGGAAAATAAACCAGATATAGTAAATTGATGTTTCGATGCAGCAAGATGCATAACAGTATTTCCCTGCTCATCTTTTCAGTTCAAGATCGTTCTTTCTTTATAATTGTCATTTTCGTCACATGCCTCTCTAATCCATTCCACTAGGACTGTAAACTCATCAACCTTGTTATTCTTCAAGGCAATATGAAGACGAATAGTAATAACATCTTCAATATTAGGACGTGCTGGAAGGAAAATGCCCAACAGATATATGTGCTTACCGTTTTAGCAACATGGTTGCTTTCCTTCCCTTTTTAAGTGGACAAGGTCTTTATCAACTTGGAGGAGCTGAATTGCCGTTTGGAAATGCTCATTTTGCAAAGCGAGGTGCATTAGACTGTAACCATGTTTATTCAATTTCTTGGCAAATGATGGCTTTAGTCTACTGATTTCATTGGCAAAATAAGTCTGGAAGCTGATATGTGCAATGGAGTATCAAGAAATGCGTTCTTGTCAATGTTGTCAAGAAGATATTAATTCTCCTCTATTAATTTTTTTTTTTATCTTCTTATATTAGTTTTTATATTTTATCTCGTTCATTTTGTGTATTTTTTCAATTCCGAACATTCAAAAGCATTCTAATAGACATAATAATTATAATAAATTTTTTAAATATATAATATCATCACCATTTATCACTTTCTGCATTATTTTTACAGTCCATATCTATTTGGTGAAATTCTATTTTAATATAAAAATGTCAAACACCATTTAGAAATTATATTAGTATTCATGGTGAATTCTACAGTAATGTTTTCAATAATATTGTTGAATAATGTGATTTAATTCAATAGTGAATAATAACTTCATTTAATCTGACAGTGTCTAATTATATCTAATTCAACAATAAATAATAACTTTTATCTAATCTAACGGTAAATTATTAATTATGACATTAATTATAATAACGTAAATGACAATATAATATTCACCCAGTATTCATATACCTTTAAACGAGGTGAATATTATATAGTCGCATACGGTATTTGTATTATGATGACGTAACTAATATTATTTTTAAGTATTAAGATACTACTTTCATTAGTATGTGCAATTACTTATCACTTTGAATAATACTTTTTTGACAAAATTACTGTAAATAGTTGTTATATTACACGTATAAGTTAAAATTTTACATAATGACACTATACTATTATAGAGTTCACCCTTTTAGTTAGGAAAATTCTATGGTGTTATTATGGTACGGTGCATTTGTGTAAAATTTTAAATTATTTGTACAATTTATTAATAATTTGTGGTAATTTTATCAAAACTAAAGATTGTCCGAGCTAATAAATAATTATATATATATATATATATTAATGAAATTATTATGTAATAATGCATTATAGTGTTACCTCTTAACTGTATCAATCACTATTTTGTATAAAAATATCGCATGCACGGAGTACCGACCTTGAAAAGATGACAACAGAAGCGATGGCCATATCTACGCGCGAAGTAAGAAACTATGAATATCATTCTCTTTTATACGGGATGATAAAGGCTTAATTTTAATAAAGATATAAAGGCATTCTGCATGGATTGATTGGATTGATTTCTTGTGATGATAAACAGCCTTTTTTAATTTAATATTACTTCACAAATTGGCCAATAGGATAACCATGATTCCTAAAATATTATCCAATAACGCAGTCAATTAGAGATCAAGCAATACATGTATTTGTAAAAGATGTTTGTGCTGCGTTCCGGCGCAGCTTTCTTTCATTTTCCGTTCTTGAATAAGCTTTCTTAAATTCTACATTATTCACCCTTTTATCTATAACACTTACTCCTACTATAAATATACCAATTAAACCACCTCCATCTGACTCACCTTTCAACTTTCTACTACTTTTATACAGTTATACTATTACCCACATTACAGTTTTTAATTAGCTTTTCTTTAATTAATCTCCTTTGTTCATTCAGAAATTTAACATGACAATACTATTACCCACATTACAGTTTTTAATTAGCTTTTCTTTAATTAATCTCCTTTGTTCATTCAGATATTTAACATGACAATTAAACTAATTTTCTTTGCCCTATTGCACACCAACTATTCAGACTCTTCATTTGCTACAACAAAGTATAACGTTCTATGTTGTGGAGCCAAACCAAATGGTATAACCGATTCAACCAACGCTTTTTTCTTGATGCAAGGGCTACAGCCTGTGGCTCTACAGTTTCAACCATGATACACGTACCTGATGCAAGATATTTGCTTACTTCTATGGCCTTTAAAGGTGATTGCAAAAGCTCCGATATCACCATTAGAATCGGTGGAACTCTATTATCGCATTATTGGCCAGTCCGCCTACTGGCTTAGCTTTGATTGTGTTAGTGGAGTTTCCATTGTTGGTGGAGCACTTGATGCTAAGGGATCACCCTTGTGGGCTTGCAAAGCCAAAGGCACCAACTGCCCTACTAGAGCTACGGTACTAGTTCTTGTCCCTCTTGCTACTATTTATTTATGTAGTAGAGTACAGACCCTAGCATTTACAAACTCCATCAACATAACGATCAAGGTTTTATTGTCCTTAAACAGCCAACTGTTTCTTATTGTGATCAATGGCTGCTAAAATGTGAATGTTGAAGGGATTAAAGTGATAGCTGCTGGCGATAGTCCAAACACGGATGGCATCTATGTGCATTTATCCAGCAATGTTGTGATCATGAATTCTGTAAACTTGTGGATTGAAGGGGTCAAATGCGGCCCTGATCATGGCATTAGGTAAGATATTGTACATGTTCATAACCTAAATATTGCATACATCTTAATCGACATAAAGGCTAATAGTATTGTTATCTTGGACGGTGTCATGCGTCTGATTATACCATAGGAAGATTAGCTAAGACAATGGAAGAAGAAGCTTATAGCATAGGAAGATTAGCTAAGACAATGGAAGAAGAAGGGGTTCAAAATGTTACTGTAAAAAGGACAGTTTTTACGGATAATACAAATGGATTTAGGATAAAGTCATGGGCAAGGCCAAGCAATGAATTTGTTCAAAAAGTTCGATTCATGGATGCTATCATGTATAACATTCAAAATCCTATCGTTGTTGATCAACATTATTGTCCTTGCAACTTAAACTGTCCTAATCAGGTAATTAAGCAAAACCAAAAATCTTGAAGTGAGCTTTTTCAATAAATTGAATATTAAATAATGAATTACATGTAAATAACATATTCCAGCGTTTTATTTCTTGTTACATATAGGTGACAGGAATAACAATCTATGATGTAATATATCAAGGAATTAGAAGGACATCAGTTACACCAACTGCTATAAAATTTGATTGCCGTTCCACACATCCATGCAGCAGAATAAGATTTCATGATGTAAATTTAACCTACTTAAATCAAATGGCTCAATTATTTTGTATTAATGTACTCGAATGCAGTTGGTCTAGTTAAACCTAATGATTCTTTGTAATTAGGCTACTACAACTATTTGTATTTATTTTATATCTAAGTATCATTGATAAGATGAGCAGATTTTTTTAATTTTTATTTCTTGTAATTTATTGTCTATCCATATATATATATAAAAAATTGAATTAATTGAATCACAACATCTATGAATGCGACATTTTTTTTGACACATTATACTATGTTGAATTTTCTTTTATCTGGTTAAACATAAATCAATAAATTAAAACATATTATTCAACAAATGAAATGTATGCTAAGCAATGGACAAGATAAGACCATTGAACGTGACCACAAACACTTCTCTCTCATTTTTTATTTTTTTTTGGTTCTTGCCTTCTACTTCTCCCTCTTTCATTCTCTTTTCAGGCTGTAGGAGACCATTTCTGGCTATTTTAGCCAGAAATAGGCTTCTTTTTTTTTTCTTGTCTATTTCTTTTTTTGTAAAATAAAATTTAGATATACTTATTTATTAAATTATTCTAATTATTTTCTCAAATCTTAACATAATATTTAAATTTGTTCATTTTTGAATTTATTTAGTTTTATTTCTTAAGATTTTAAGGTTTTATATTTTTATATAATTATGGATTTATATGTTTTATTACTATTATTTTTTTTATGATGGAAATTTTGATACTTTGGTGTTTAGATATAATATTTTATTGATTTGTCAAAGACACAAAAAAGTTGTACAGATATTTATCGAAATAAATCTATAGTTTGTAAAAACTAGATCAAATATACCAAAGAGTTAAATAATGGTAAAAAATTATCAATTAATATAGTATATTTACATCATTTATTTCTGCAAATCAATTGATTTTTTATTTTCATTTCAAGAGCATCATTTTGTACTATTTTTTATTATTAATGAAATATTTAATCTTTCATTCTTTGAAAAAAAAATAAGACCATTGATAATTTTTTCAACTAAGAGATACGTATATAAACACAAAACTCCAAAGTATTTTCGAGTGATTCTCATTGCATATGGGCTTCTATTATTGGGCTTGATGATAATGATCTAGCCCTTCACAATTTGGGCGTTGGTAAGTGACCCGTTACCAAGCAAAACCCATAGAGAAATCAATTCGTTTCTAGCATCTCCATCTTCACTCTCTTCTATTGCTCTCTCCTCGACACCGTCAATGGAAGTCGCAACCGCCCCATCAGCACCCACTCTCGCGCTCCACACGCGCACTTTAGCATCGCAGCCTCTATCATCTTCACGCTCCACCAGAACCCTAGCTTTCTCTTCCTGGCCTTCTTCTTCTCCTCTCAAAACTTCCCTTTCAACAACATTTCTCTCTCGCTTCACCGGTAGTAGTGTGATTGGCGATTTCTCCGGCGTAAAAATCCGGCCTGAATGTCTCAATCCGGAATCAATTTCTTGTTCCAAAGGCAAACGAAGCGTAGTCACTATGGTTAGTCCAATTTTTCAGCTTCTACTTCTACATTTTTATCTGCTTTAGGTTAAAATTTTTGGGTTTAGTCGTTGTGCATTATTAGGTTTTGCGGATTTTTGACGTCATAATTTATTCTAAATTCTATATCAGCAGCTGATTTGATATTATTGTCCGTACATTAAACAGTTGTTTGTTAATTTCGAATGCTTATCTGGCAGGTTATTCCTTATACTAGGGGCAGTGCATGGGAGCAGCCTCCTCCTGACTTAGCCTCGTACCTGTTTAAAAATCGGATTGTTTACTTGGGCATGTCTCTCGTTCCTTCTGTCACGGAGTTAATACTTGCTGAATTTCTTTATCTTCAGTATGAAGATGAAGAGAAGCCTATTTACCTGTACATAAACTCCACTGGTACAACTAAGGTTGACTATTCTTCATTTTATCTATTTCCCCCTTTTGTCTGATTATAGAACTTAGGCTGATAAATGTGAGCAATGTGGACGGATGAACGTTTATGAATAATATGTGTTAATTTCCATTGTATACTACACTGTGCATAGTTAAGGGCACGGTATGTGAAGTAGGGGAAACTCATTGGCTGAGTTATGATTGTGATGAATCATTTAATAAGAGAAAATTAAGTGTGTATGACTGAAATTGAGTTCTTTGTACTATGAATCTGCTAAATATTCATAGAAGTTACTACCTTCAGTCATGTTGAAGGTTCATGATTCATAAGTTCGGAGCTCTGAAAATTTTAGAGATTCAATAAGGTATGATGGGTTTTTTGTCCAAGAAAAAGCACATCCTTATACCACTTTTATATGTTGCATACATGGTAGTACCTAGCTAACAGTAAGAAGTTAATACTGTTGGTAATGTAGAATGTTCACAATTTGTAAGTTTGGAGCTCTGAATATCTTGGAGATTCAATAAGGGATGATGGGTTTTTTTAACTTAGAAAACATACATCCTTGGACCACTTTTCTATGTGGTACATGGTAGCAACTAACAATAAGAAGAAAAGTGATGTAGTGGATTAAAAGAGAAAATGTTGATGTGTTGATATGTAAATGGTATCAAGTTTATTATGAATTATATGTACATTGGAATTTGGATGAACACATTGGGATTTGGATGAAGTGCCATGGTAGGTGCTCAGATGCTGGGATATAGCAGCTTGAGTTTTAATTTTCTTGGTGGGACTAGTTTCTTAGGCAGAGAATACTTCTTGTAAATTTGAGAATGGGAACCTTAGACCGGGATTGCAACATAAATATATTTTTTTTCACTGAAATTACTGAATTTATTAGATTATCCTAATTATATCTTGATGGACCATTTTCTCTGATTTTTCTCTTTGTCTAGCTGACATCGAGCTAATTATTGCATTGCACAAAAGATAAAGGTGTTATATTTTGAAATTCAAATATGGATAGATACTATACTATACATTTATCCTAATATATATGTATAAGTCTACTGTTTCCTATTTGCTAGAGTATACTTCTTGCATTATGGTGTCTATGCAATAACATATGATGTTAATATAACTTGTTCTTTATATTTTCAGGGCGGTGAAAAGTTGGGTTATGAGACAGAAGCTTTTGCAATCTATGATGTTATGGGGTCATAAATCTTTATGCCCTTCCTCATTAAAGTCTTTTTTGTTTCTATGAAATTCTGCTATTCTGTCTATCCTTACCCCCACTCCATCCCTTTTCTGTGATTTTTCAGTCATAATCATGCTGAGGCAAGATGGTAACATGTAAATTTTGGCGAAGCATGAAATGTTACTTAGTATTAATACATACTAACTGTCCATATAATTGGGCTAAATCTTCCCAAAGTTGCATATACCAGTGCATTATGTGGTTTATCATTTTATCTGAACTACAGCGTTGAAGGATAGTTCATTTAATGGTGCAAAATGTTATTTTATCCAAAGAATACCTTCAAGCGCAAGGTTACCCAGCTTGAGGTGTATTATAATTTATATAAAATGCAACTTTGCATTGGTTACTTTAGTTACCATCTTTTTATTAGACTTAATCACGTGCATACTGGAGCCAAATTTGTTCTCTTTCTTTTTCAAATTGCAGGCTCATGCATGTTCTTGCATGCATGTAATGAGTCTTCGTCATCATATAGGGGCTTTTAACATTATTACATGGGCAGGTATTGAGGGAAATGAACTGGCATAGTTCCGATATAGTGGCATACATATAGCAACCTAGCTGGACATGTGATACAACTTGTAGTGATAATTCTTCATTGATTCTTCATCAAGTCTGTATTCTATTTTATGATGTTCAATAATCTTGCTGTAAAAGTCTGTTAACGTGCAGCACTAAAGTACCTCACTGACATTGAGATTCTGTATTATTATTTTGCTTATGGCTGACTTCTTTTGCTGCAGATATGTCAAACCACCTATATTTACGTTGTGTGTTGGTAATGCTTGGGGAGAAGCGGCCTTACTTTTGGCTGCTGGATCAAAAGGAAATCGTTCTGCTTTGCCTTCATCAACAATCATGATGAAACAGGTGTTTTCTTGACCATAGTATCTTATGCTGCAATATGTTGTTCTAATATCTTGCTATTTTTTTCTTGGATGGGGATGATTAATACTGTACATTTCTAACATGGAAATCTCATATGTTTTCTCATCTACCAATCGACAGCCAATAGGAAGATTTCAAGGTCAAGCAACTGATATTGAAATAGCAAGGAAAGAAGTAAAGAACGTGAAAGCAGAATTGGTAAGATTAAATTATGGACTTCAGCATTTCTTTTTAGTTAGATGGTACACACTTTGCGATGTATCTAACCTCAAGAATATGGTGTTTACATTTCCTAGAAAGAAAAACAAAATAACTATAAAGGAATTAACAGTTTAATTTATTAAAATTTGAAATCCTCATATCATTCGTCAATTTCAAATGCAAATGTGCATTCAATGATAAATTAATGTTAATATTTAAATAGAATGAATAGTTATGAGGAACCTTTGCAACTAGTATTCGTTAGTGTAACACATGGTGCAAACTCAGTCCCATATAGTAATACACATAATACGATCTGAACTAGGATACATGCTAACCTTACCCCTTAGTTACAAGTTACTACATGGTAGATTGAGTGATGTACACTACCCCAGTCCCTGCACCATGTCTTGAGAGTAGCTTTCACAATAATTATTGTTTACACGGTTGCCCTGATGCTTGGCCAACTCTTGTAAATGGAACTCCAAAACCATTTTCTGAGTTGCATAATTGTGTAAACATACACGGACAGAGCTTTCATCATTACCTTTCCCTTTAATGTCCAAAACTAAGTTGTACCTTATCTTTATTTGGGGGATTGGTTTGGTTCGCTTAAGGCTTAAACAAAGCACTAACTTCTTTAACTATAGTACTTATATACTGTCCTGAATTATTACATGCTTTTTTGCTGGAGCTTTGCAGTTATTCTACACAAAAAGCATTCTACTAGCCTCCAGGACCAAGTTAACTGATTCTTTTTGATCTTCTAATTGAATAATGAGTTGCCTAACAACTTAATATATTGGTTACATCTAAAATTATGTTGTCATAGGACAATGTATGTCATTACTCTTTTTAATTTACTTAACAGGTCAATCTCTTGGCAAAACATATTGGAAAATCGCCTGAGCAGATCGAAGCAGACATTAGTCGCCCAAAATATTTTAGTCCGACTGAAGCAGTTGACTATGGCATCATAGACAAGGTACATCAGCCGAAAAGTTATTGAATTTTATTTTGGTCTTAGTGCTTCAACGATGGCTTTTGTGTGGCGCAGGTACTATACAATGAGAGGGGTACTGAAGACCGTGGAGTAGTTAGTGACCTTAAAAAGGCACAGCTTATATGATTGAGGGAAATTACAGTTGGTGATTGTTAAGAGTAATCAGGTAATGTACTACTGCAGGTCATTGTCAGATTTGGATTATATAAAATGCTTCTAAGCATAAAATTTTTTTTAGGAAAAATGCATCCTCAACACCCTAATCTTTACATATTTGTGCTATTGAGCCCTTGATCTATAAGGTATGCACATTAAATCCTTAAATTAGTTTGTTTTTTCAATTAAGGACTTCTTTGACAGCCATCCAGCCTATCACAGATGCTGTTAATTGGACATGAGATTTTGCTATATAAAGGAAAAAAGTGGTATGACCAGCAAAAAAATTCCTGAGAAAGACAAATGATTTTTCTAGAGTTCCTAAAATACCTAAAATGACATTGTTTTTGTGAGTCCCTATGTCCTAAACTCAATCTCACTTAAGCTTATCCTGGTTTCTCCTCATTTCATCTCTCACCTCTCGACCTCTCTCTATATCATCCCTTACTTCACAAGCCGAAAACAATCCAGATCCAAAATTCCTTTTTTTTTTTTTTTTGCATAGGATCATAAGATTTGAGAGACCAACCTTTCTTTTGATCTCGGCCTTGTCCTTTTGGCTTACAGTTTACTAGAATCTGCAAAGGAGGAGTTTCTCAATAGTAGTAGCTGTTCTCAAAACCTGAAACTAGGAAAAAAAAAAAAAAAAAAACCCCTCAAGATCTAAATTATCTTTCCCATTGAAATCATACTAACATAAAACAAAATTTCTTATGCACAGCAAAAGACTTCAGTAAACAAGAAAACACCGTTACTATTTAAATTATAAGTCACAGTTGCTTCACCCACCTTGTTCTCATTCATTTTCAATCCAGTGCTGATTCTGGTTGCGTTCCTCTGCTTTTTATTTGGAGCCCTAGACGTCGATTATTCAATTTGGGAAATTTGAAATCTAGCTTGTTTTTCTTTTCTTCTTTATTTTTAAACACCATTAGATGTATTTAACCCATCTATGTAAGTCACGCTCTACATTTTTTTACTATTTATGGGGTAACATGGCTCTGCTCACTTTTAACCCGACTGGCATACATTTAAAGGTGCTGTCAAAAAGTCCTTAGTACGATACCACCAACCCCCCCAAAAAAAAAAGAGGTGAATTTATGAAAACTATAATTCAGTGGCTCAATAGCATAACCGGGTGAAGTTTTGGGAGTTGAGAGATCGTTATATAATAGTCTATGTTTGATAATTATTGCTCCCTTTCTACCTGACAACGTGAATGAAAGTTCTCTACTTTTTCTCTAAATTCCTTGTGGCACTTGTGCTGCATTTGAACTGATATGACAGTGCTTAAGACTTGATACTGAATTGAGTTAGTCTTTAGAGTATTGAGCACAGGTCATTTTGGAAAAATTGGTATTTAGATGTATTTTGACCCTGATATGTAAGGGCCTGGTGGTTAATCATCTCTTGAACTGTTGAACATATTAAGCTGTAACAATCAATCCTTTGGGTTGTCTTTCAATCACTATCAACATGCCTTTTATTCCTGGGCCCGCTTAACCCTGGTTGCTATTCTCAACTGCTCCACTGCTCTAGCATGTGGGTGAAGCATATTCTGGAATTGAATACTGTTGCTTGTTCTTTTCATGGCTATGCCACTTTATCATTATTACCCTTTCTTCCTGAAATTGCAGCTGGGAGACACCTGGACAAATGTATTAGCTAGCTTGTTGTAGGATTGGTCATATGGCTAATTTGGGTTATACCTCGCATTTGCTTTTTCTATTGTTCTGTCGTTGGATTTGAGTTAGAAAATGAGTAAAGAGGCAATGTTGTTTGGTGCCTTGGTGTACTTTGTTGTCTGGTATTATCAGCTTATCCACCATTACACAGGCTTCTGTCCCTTTTCTCATCTCAAATTTGCAAGTGTAGGGGGGACGTATGCTAGGTGGCAGCAATTCATTTTGAAAATCAACCGTACACACCTATGGTCTCAAACATCACTAACATCTTTTGTCTCCAGTCGTTAGATTACTGATATATCATATTACACAAACCCATAATGATAATGATAGCGACAGTCACTATCTCATATTTGGAACTCTCTCTCGCACTTTCTTTCAGCATATGTGAACTGTCAAATTATCATTGGGGAATCAATTAGTTCTGTTAATGCTTCTTCTAACTCTTCTTTTGATATCTTTGTTAGGTTATGTTAAATTTGCAATCGGCTGGAGCAAAGGATATTAAATTGATGGTGAATTGAAGGAGCTAAAAACAAAGCGCCTTTGAATGGAAAGCAAAGTTCAGGGATGGGAAACTTGAAGCTTTTATCTGGGGATTATACTGTTTCTGTGATTAGGGGAGCACATAGGAAGATTGATTGTAACATAATGTGTTGCAGAAACATGTACATGCACTCCCAAAGCTGACTAATACCAATTACGCAGTTTATTTTTCCAAGCGAAATTCTCCTTTTTATACATGTTTTGTTTCTCTCTCGTAGTGCGTGACTGGAACAGGGGATGCTGAAATAGTTAGCAAATCCCATTTAGCGAATGAAATCTAATTAAAAGATAAATCTTTACAAGTAAAATTTAAATTTAAATATTTTGTCAAAAAATGAAGTGTCGAATATATTTAAAAAATAAGTAAAAGTTTGAAAATTTTTAGATAATGAATCATCTCTAATTGATAAGACATGCTATGTGGTTATAATTAATATATTATTTAAAATATATTTAAAATTTTTAATAAGATGAAATATTCATATAAGATGCATAATATTTATTTTTAAAATATATAATATATAAAAATTATATTTTAGCTTTTTATTTTCAATGGCCTGTTTTGTGATTTTTTAATAATTTTTTATTTTCATTGATAGTTATTTTGAATTAGGTAGTTTTGTATGAAAAGTTTTAATCGCGTGTATATCAAACAATTAGTTTGACAAATGTTAAATTTTTATCTCAATTAAACAATTAGTTGAGAAATAGGTATAAAATTGAATATAAGACTAGAATTAATTATATATACTAATCGTAAATTTGCATATTTTGTGGTATAATTAAAATAATTAAATTTTATTATTATTTCATAAAAAATGTATTTCTAACTAAATATTTTCAAGTGATTAAAATAATAAAATAAAAATTATAATTGAATTAGTATAATTAATTTTGATGATAATATTATTTCTTCTTAAAAAATAAAAATTTATAATTTCTTTCATTAGTATTTTCTTGTCTTTTCAATTTTTTTTATTATAGAGAACACTAAATATTTATTATTATAAACATGAAAATTTTTTTCTCTTGTTAAACTTTGCAAATTGTTTTTTGTGAAAAACTTTCAATATTGTTAAATCTTATATTTGTTGATTAATAGATAAAATTAAATGCTTAATTATTAGTTTACTTGCCAAATGACAAAATGAAAATATATTACATTGCTACTTATCTAAAATTTTATGTTATTTATATAATAAAAACTTATTTATAATTAAATCCTTTCAAGTAAAAAAAAATAATAAGATGAAAAACTATAATTAAATTCATATAATAAATTTTAATAATAATATAATTTTTGCTAAAAAATAAAAAAAATCATAATTCCACTTTTTATTGGCATTTTTTTAATTTTTCTTATATAAGAAACTAAATATTTATTATTATGAACATGAAAATTTTTATATATTATTAAATTTTCTAAATTATTTTTAATTAATTAAGAAAATTAATTATTTAGTTATTTAATTATCACATGATAAAATAAAAATATATTATATTGTCATTTGTCAAAAATATTATGTTACTAATATAACTATTTGATAAATATCAAAAACTTATTTAAAATTAAATTTGAGACTGAAATTAATTGTACATATTGATTAATTGATTCAATAGTGTAAGGAAGAGTCTACTCTAATATCCTATTTTAGTTATTAACATTTAAACTCCATTAAAAATAAATCATGTGAGAAAAAAAGAATTTCATTCATAGAATTTCACTTTAATAATAGAATTTATTATTTAGAGTAAAATCTAAATTCATAGAATTCAATTAAATCTATTATTTGAATTAAATTTGTAATGAATTGAAATCATTTAATTTCTATAAATATTTTTATTTATTTAAAACAAGTATAGCATCAATTTAAGTTATAAAATTATTAGAGTAATTTTATTTAAATTTTTAATTGAAATGAATTTGCAAAAAATTTAAAATTTTTTATTTAGTTTAACTATCTTATTAAAATATTTTTAAAATAAAAATTAACTTATTTTAAATTTGACCTTTTTAAAAAAGAGAATCACTAAAATAAAATTCCATTTTATTGAATTATTTCAGAATTTGAGTTTTGAAACAGAATTTTTAATGAAAAGATTGAGTCGATCTTCACATAGAATTCACTCAAGTAAAAGTGTTCATGGAAATGAATCTCAAAATTTGAATTTGAGTTTACCACTGCCTATATTTAAATGCGTTTTTAAACAAAAAAATTAAGAATATTGTTAAAATGAAATATTCATACATTTTAAATGATCTAAATAGATATAAAAATATTCTTAAAAAAATTTGATGAACTAAGACATAAATGATAGAGTGTAAGTATTTCATATGTGTTGTGATAATAAGACTTTGTTTTAGTCACTTTAGGCAAATATTTGAAGCTAATATCTGATATACTTTTTGTTTGTAAAGATGAAGTTTCAGTAACAGATTTAGATATATTATGTTTGTGCTTTCAAGTTTCAATTAACTAAAATGCATCATGCTTGTTAGGTAAAGTTAGTAAGCTGAGTATGGTGTTCAAGTACGGTTGGTTTAGCTTTTTTTTTGCTGTATAAATAGGCTTGTAAACCTCTTTTTTTTTATACGAAATCAGCTTCAGCATGAGTATGTTTAGTTTTTCAGTCTCTTGCTCTGTATTCTAACAATATTAATTAAGAATAGAATAATGAGATATCAAAATCCATATATTTATTGCTATAAATTTTAATGAATATGTATCTTAGGAGCTGCATGGGTCTACTTCCCAAAGCCATGGATTTCTAACAATAAACTACACAGGAAAGCGAAAATATGCATGATTGCAGTCTGGTTAGGCTTTCTTCCATTGTTATCGGCCAAGTGGGCAATTTTCTTTTATTTTTTATTTTTTGTTTTATAGAATTGATGAGCAGCCAAGTGGGCGATTAGGACTGAGTCACCTACCCCAATTTCTCCCTGAAATAAATAAAAAACTTGATTCATACACCCTCTCCTACTCTACAATTACCAATGGATTTAAAGCTCAAAAGTTGTATAACGATTTTTTTAACAAAACGAGGTAAGAAATCAGCACAAAATTCTCCTACCCAAATTTCTAGTCCAATCCTAAAGCTAGACACGAAGGATATATATGATCTATATGCTTACCTAGATTGACTGCGTTTCTTCAGTGCGTTACAACCAAACTACTAGTGGGTTAGTGGCATTCATCCAATTTCTATAGCCCATAGCTTTCGGACTTTACTCTAATTAGTGATAACCCAGAGTACGTTGAATGTTACCTGAAATAGAAAAACAGCTACGTATGTATCTATCCACTAAACTAACTTGGCAGTTTCTTGAGCAGTCGTTGTAGGTATATTTCTGGGAATAAGTTGAAGAATATTAGGAATTGGATATTAACTTACTAAGTTCTGCTGCCTAGTCAAGCAATATTGCTAGATAAAATGTGGTTAATTAAGCTTCATTTTAAGAAAGTCATCATCATCACATATCACATGGTTCCTATGAGTCCAGTGATTAACTTTGTATCATTAGAGATCAAAGATTGTGACCTTAGCATCTATCTTCTTTAAGAAAATTTTGGTGTCAATGGGACATCTAGCAGTAAAAACTTGGGATTTTATGAGGCTTTGGGTTCAGACTCCACAGATAAGGTTGCGATATTATGGCAATGGGAGATGAACAAAAAGAAAAACACATCTCACGGCTCATGAGTTCAAATCAATTTTTCTCCTTATGGGATTTTCACAATTAATGCGTTTATAGAATCCATTATCCCTGTCCAAAATTACTCATACGCTGTAGTTGTCTAAATTAACCCACTTTCTCTAAGGTGAGCATAAGCTGTTACTAATAGAAGTTGTTGATGATGACTTAAGGAATGAAATGATAAATAAAATATTCCTAGAAGTTCAATGCGCTTAAACAAATCTTATTCTAAAAGAGATGAGTCGGCAAAAAGAGATTAAAGAGTTAATGTAATTCGCATGCTAAAACCATGGAAAAAGGTTTCTTATAGGGTCAACAAAGGAGCCTTCATGGACTTGACACATCATTAATCGAGTCCTTTCACCTCTTCCCTCCTGGTCCAAATGTAAAGAAGAAGGTAGCAATATCTCTCTATAGCAGCCTCAGGCCTCACCTATAAATAGTGGATTCTAATTCCATAGCTTCCCATCTCATTTTCATATCTTTTTATCCTTAGCTTAGTTTACTACTAACGCTTCTTTCCTTTAAGCTATGGAGTTCACATATGGTTATTGGCTTGTTTGTTTCATGGTGTTATTGCCTACAATAAGTTACTCCCAAGACTTCACATGCTCCAGGGCAACTTACTATGGCAGCCCAGATTGCTTAGGGACATCAAGTATGTGTCTCCCTCCCTATCTATTTCATACTTATATGTATAGCCATTATTTCATAGACTGAAAATTATTAAAGAAAAGGGGGTTGCCAGGATTTCTTAGCTCCTGACCTCCTACACTGGGAGACAGATATTGGATTATTGGAATTCTAGTCCAATGACTAATTTATCATGAAAACTAATGTGCCAAATATGTACAGGAAATACATTCTTTTTATTTCTTGGGTTTTTTTTTATGCTAACTTGTTTAATATGCATATAATTTAGCTGGAGCATGCGGGTTTGGCGAATATGGAAGGACGGTCAATGATGCTAATGTTGCTGGAGTTTCCAGGTTGTACAGGAATGGCACTGGCTGTGGTGCTTGCTACCAGGTAACAATAACCTAAATCAAGGTTATAATTTTTCCCACATAATTTTTTTTTTTTAGTATATGACTCTATATACGTTGAAGGTATGTACCAATCCGTTACCACTAAAGTTCAAGCCACTAAATAATTACAATATTAAAAATGCAGTATCCATGAATTTGAAGTATCTAAACGGTGCATGGAATAAATTTTTTACTGAAAATGTATGTACTTACTCAGCATTCAATTCTCTAATAATTATTTGAAGTTCAAGACAATTATTTAAGCAAAGCACTAACTTATAATTTTTAAAAAATGCTTATAAAATGTTCAGGTTAGGTGCAAGGTTCCACAACTTTGCACTGATGATGGAGTGAACGTAGTGGTGACTGACTATGGTGAAGGAGACAAAACTGACTTCATCCTTAGTACACGTGCCTATGCAAGAATGGCAGGTGCAAACGCGGCCTTAGACTTGATTGCATATGGTGTGGTTGATGTAGAATACCGGAGAATACCTTGCCAGTACGCAGGTTACAACATTAAGTTCAAGGTCCATGAGCACAGCAGGTTTCCTGAGTACTTAGCCATAGTTATCCTCTACCAAGGTGGTCAAAATGACGTCTTAGCTGTTGAAATATGGCAGGTATATATTCTATTCCATGTTTCCTAATCTTATTATTGTGAATCAAAATATTCTCAAATGCATTATCTTTTTATAAATCATTAGAAATTCATCTATCCAGTATATTTTATAATATAAGAGATCGTTTTATAAAAAGAAAATTATGAATCATTGTGCACTGTCGGATTGGTGGAATCCACTGTGGACCTATCAATCCATGTTTCGTGGACTTTTCCAAAAGTTTAATGGGTGATTTGTTTTGTTTTGTTCAGGAAGAATGCAAGGAATGGATAGGAATGAGAAGGGCATTTGGAGCAGTTTGGGACATGCCTAATCCACCAAAGGGTTACTTGACCTTGAGGTTCAAAGTGAGTGGAAGTGCAGGGCTAACATGGGTTCAGGCTACAAATGCCATCCCAAGTGAATGGAAGGCTGGAATTGCTTATGATACAGGCATTCAGCTTTAATTGAAAGTGCCATTAGAAGAAATTTGAATCATGTTTTAGTAGGAGTGGAGTGGAGCTATGTGCTAGCTAATTATTGTTCACAGTATTAGTTTGCATGTTTGTAAGCCGTGAAGCACAGTTATATTATTTTGCTTAATTTATAATCCATGTATGTGTACCAAGAATAAAGTTATAAATAAAATTATCATTCATTAAGACTCGTTTAAAATAATAATAATAATAATAATAATAATAATAATAATAATAATAATAAAATATTCTATAACAAATATTTACGTTATTGTAAATATTTAATATTAACCATTCATTTAAGTGAAGATGTACAAATAAAACAATAATATATATAACATTATCATCTTCTAGTAAACAAACACTTAGGCTCATCTCCAATCAATATTTTTAGTGAAAGACATTCTAAACCTACTGTTCAATTTTATATGTTCAATTGCTAATAAAACTGAATTATGGCAAATGTATTTAATTCTAGAATAATAAATTGCAATAGTGAATTTAAAAATAAAATATTTTCTCAAGTAAATTTAAGATACGCAACCTATTTTTTACGAGTTAAAATTTTAGCTTCAACCAGTAACTCATATAGCTTACATATTGATAGTATTCCATGGAGATTTTGCTAATATTTCCTCACTGTAGAATGAGAATTTATTTATTTAAGATGTAAATTAATATGATATATGAACCAAATTAAGCATATTTTTTTTGTGTCTTTATAGTATGAGAATTAGGAATTTTTCTTTGCATGGAACAAATTTTTGTGGGAGAAAAAGGAACGGAGAGCATTTATATTATTAAGTGATCATTTCGCTAAGCTTGTCCTCCAATCAGTATTATAATTATTAAATATGATATATAAATCTACAGAACATCTTGCAGCGTAAATTGCACGGGAAAATTACTTAATTAAAGATTTATTTTTAAACTGACCACTTAAAAATTTTGATTATTAAAATCATTTAAATATTTAATTAATTTTAATATGGTCTAATCTTATGTTGAAACTCCAATGTTATCATAATGCATTCGAGTAAAAAAATAAAATAAAATAAAATTCGTTTGATTTCAGCAAAAGAGCATCTCATAATGGCAAATGTTTCCGAGTAGGCGGACCTAACTCTTACATCTCCTTTGATAAAAAATAAATAAATTATAATAATAATAAATTATAATATTAAAAAAACTCTAACATCTCCACAATGCTCTTTATTTTAAAAAGAATTATTGAGATAATAAAAAATAGTTTTATTGATATTTAATAAAGAATAGTTTAATTGATATTTAAATATAAAAATATAAAATTTTATTTAATTCTAATAAACTTTTTTATTTTTTATTTTACTTTTTTCACAAATATTAATGACTTTTTTTAATATATTAATTATTACTTAAAAAGTGAAATTTGACTCTTTAAATTCAAAGAATTAAAGGAACTACTTATTTTATATTTCAAAAATAAAAAGTCTATTAAAGTCTTATTTTATGACATAACTTCTTATAATAAAAGTTTACATATATAAAGAGTTTTTTATTTTCCATTAAACCAAACACACCATTTCAGTGTTTTTAGAGTCAAATTAGATTGTTATGTTCAATTAATAAAATTGAAAATCGATCAGCGGTTTTGTCCAATTCAATGTTAAAAACTGACCCTTTAAAAAAATCGATCAAAATCGGGAAAAAAAATTAATCAAATTCGGAAAACTATCTAAAACCAAAATCAAATCAAACCGGTTTAAATAAAATTATATTATTTTTGTGAAAAAATTAATTTTTTAAAAAAATTACACTATTTTACTCAAAATTTAAATTTTAAAAATAATTTTCATTATATTATCTTATTATATATTTTTTTATATTTTTAAGTATTATTTATATACTTTTTTAAAAAAAGATATACAAAAATATCTTATTGAACCGGTCGAATTGACTAAACAAAAAACACGCTAGCTAACCAATGTGGTCTTCAATCCAATTTTAAAAATATTACACCTATGTAGCAATGAAACATTTATTGAGTCACGTTTTTCATTTTAGAAATATTTTTGTGTTTTTTATTTTTCATGTTTTTTTTTTCATATTTTTCATAAATTTTAAAAAAGATCATTTGTTTCCATGTTTTTCCTCTTTGCGTTTTCGTTCCGGACAATATAGCATTGCAACATTCATCTTCCTATTTTCTCAAATAAAAAAAAAATCTCACCCATAAAAATCTACGAACCTAAAGCTGAAATCAATGAAGGTATGAACGGAAATTATTGAAGAAGCTGAAATATATCAAGCCAATCGGCTACTTGAAGCAAGATCGACTTCATCTGGTGCATGCAAGAGATGGGTTCATCAAAACAATATTTCCAAAGAACCAAACAAGGGTCAAAGTGCAATCCAAAGAACTAGATCAAGAAAATGCCAAAGAAAGCCAGGTTGTGTGTCAAGAACCTAATATCATCGACGTTGCAGAGCTAATAAAGGATCTTAAAGAAGACTAGAAAATAAAGATTGATGATGATACTGAAGATTAAGAAACAATTGTGCTACCAGCGCCGCAGGGAAAAGAGGACTCGATTGGGTTCAATGAAAATGGAGAAGCCTAGTTCTTTCTAAGCTGTTTGAATAGGTCCCACTAGATTTATCGACGTATCACTGCCAAGGATTTGAGTTTTCAATTTGTGCTTTGTTTGAATCGCAGTGGCAGCGATAGGGTTATTAAAGATGACGGGTTGGTTAATCACAAATTTGGGTTGTGATTCGTGGAGTGACGATCCATTGAGGTGGCACGGCTGACTAGGATAAAAAAAGGCACGTCATATCTGTTCAGAATTTTTGTTTATAATAATATGAATTAGAAATTTATCAATACATATGAGAATAAAAAATTAAAGAGATAGATGCAGTAGCTCTTTACACTCAACACATATAACTTTTTATCATTTTTTTTATAAATGAGACTTGTATATATTTTATATAATTATATTAATACAATATATAATTACATTAATATATAATTATTTGTATTATTTAATTATATTATATCATTATAATTATATAATTTATACTATTATATATAATTATATAGAAATATTATATATAATTTGTATTATTATATTAAATTATATTAAAATTTATATTAATATAATGTTATTTTAATATAATATTAAACATTATATTATATTAATTTATGTTTAATATTATTAAATGGATTTTATGTTTTTTTTTAATTCATTTCTTACATAGTGTAAATTAATTAATTTAGATATATAGATTCATTTGTTGTAAACTGTATGTTATTTTTATATAGTTCATTTCTTATAATTAGTTTAGATATACATATCAAGTTGTTATAAACTGTAAGTTCTTTTTTTGTGAATTGTATGTTTATTTTTTTTAAACTGTAAGTTTATTTGGTATAAATTATAAATTTATTATTAGTAAATAGTAAGTTTATTTTTAGCAAACTATACGTTCATTTTTTATAAACTATAGGTTTTTGTATAAACTTTAAATTCATTTATCAACAAACTGTATATTCATTTTTGAAAACTGTAAGTTTATTTTTTATAAACTATATATTCATTTAATATAAATTATAAATTCATTATCGGTAAATTGTAAGTTTATTTTTCGTAAATTGTAGATTCATTTTTTATAAACTGTAAATTTATTTTATCATAAAACTGTAAATTCATTATTAGTAAACTATAAATTTATTTTTTGTAACTTGTATATTTTTTTTGGTAAACTATAGATTCATTTAGTATAAACTATAAATTGATTATTAAAAAATTACAAGTTCATTTTTTTATAAATTGTAGGTTTATTTTTTATAGTTAAATATTTTGATATTTTCAATTTCTTTTGTAATATTGAAATTGATAAATCTATAGTTTATACCAATTTCTTTGTAAAAATAAAAATAAGTCTATTTTTTGTAAACAAATGAAATAATAATAATAATAATAATAATAATAATAATAATGTCAATCTAATTAAAAATTAAAAAAAAGATGTATAAAAATATAAATAGGTATATTTAAAGTAAAAAATGAAAGTTGTTAAAAAAATAAAGCAGAATTATTTAAAGTAAAAACAAAAGAAGTTTATTAAAAATAAAGCAGCAATTATTAAAAAAAAATATTCATATTTACTATCACACATATTTTATATCTCTGAACCACAAAGTATCGTGTACAGGAGCTTATGATAGAATTTACAGATAGAAAAGAGTCCAAGGGACCCATGAAAGCTGAGTTATCTAAACAAATTGAATTCTGTGAGCCACATCAGCACCAGAATATATAATTTGATCATAATATTAGAATTAATTAAATATTTAAATGATTGCAATAATCTTTTTTTTTTTTGAAAAAAATTAACTCATAGTGTAAGCCAAAAATTGGTTGACTAGAGTAAAAAGAAGTCCGTAAATTATGTATGTTTCTAATCATCTAATGAACTTTGATTTTTTTACATTATGTTTTCAGATTTTTATTTTTTATTTTTTATGTTAAAAACTTTTTTAATAATAAAAATGACAGTCATGGCAAATGTGTTAACAGTAATTCAAAAATGATTAGGAATCACATTGCTTTTGAAAAAACAATGGCTGCATTTACTAGATAAATTTTGAAAAATTGAGGCATAAATCTTTTTTTGTTCCTTCTTGTGACTTCAATAATTTTTAATAGGGAAAAAAATAATATACAATGCCTTAATATTTATAAATGGCTCTTTATGAATTTGTTGAAAAAGTTAAAAGTTCAAATTCCATGGGCTCACGCACAAATTCAAATATCTCAGAAGGTATTTTTCCAAAAATAAAAAGAAAATATTGTAAACTTTAAAAATATCATGAAAATAGGTTGTGAATGTAAATTTTTGAATTGGAGAGATGATTTCTATAATACAAAGATGTTATAAATAAACTTGTGTCTTGTAGCTAAAATCATAGTTACTAGTAACATTTGTAAATCGAAACTAATTCTGGCAGGCCTAATCAAGAAAATGTAGAACCAATTTTCAGGTTGATCTGGTTTAATCAATTGCGGAACCACCAGGAACATTATATTGATAATTAATCTAATTCACAAATTAAAAAACGTATTAACTATCTTTTCAAAGTTGCATGGTTGCCGTGGTGGATGAACAAAACCTATTGAGTTGACATTATGTATGCCACTCTGCCCACAGGATTTAAGGAATCGCTACCCACCACCATGGGACGGACAGCTTACACAAGAGCACCTAGAATGGCTATTCATTTCTTTGGCAGTAAATACCTGCGCAAGGTCTGTCCTCTCCCTTACTTTCTCCGGCACCAAAGAGCATCACAGATTAATGGCATAAATATGCTTATACTTGCATATCCCGTGAGGAAAAAGATAAATTGATAATAAGGGTAAGAAAAAACACTCAAAGTATGGAGATTCAGTTGTCTATTCGTATACCTTCTAAGGACAACATGAGAATTACAGGACAGATACAATATCCAGCACAACAAACACTTCTTGAAAGGACTAACGGGTTACATTACTGCCTACCTGAAAGTAATCTTCTTGAATGCAAATTTAACCAACAAACCTGATGTGGTGCTGATCATGCTCAGAAGCACAACAAAGCAGATCATGTGATAACGGGCTAGAGTTATGATATGTTATTCCTGCAAAAATTTAGGCACCAGCTTAGTAAAATATAATATGAAGAACCTAATCTCACCATGAAGACACTTACATGACGAAGCACAATCAATATAATCGAAGGCCCACTAATGCATGGATGAAGCTACATTTTGCAAGAAACTACCCCTTTTCAATTTGATGTCAAACAATAGTATTTATTAATTATTTTCTCTTTCTCATTAATCATGCCTAATCCTCATAAAACCAACCATAGCATAAAGGTCAAGTTCAATATCACTGGCGGAAGATGGAACAATGTCTGCGGCTTACAAATAGTCATAAATAGTCATAAGAATGTATTATTAAGATAACGTATCATCAGAAAAAGTTGTTATTGAGAGGAGAAGATAATGCAAACAAGATAGGCTCTTTTTCTTTCCTATTCACATGCACCACCTCCTCTGCTAATTTTGTTATGATAAGACTTAGTCCCCTAAATAACTGTTACCACATTAACAGAAAATCAAAACCCACTTTACCAAAACCTCTATGGGTCTTAATATTAAATGCTTCTAGACAATGTATTTGAAAGAATTGTCCTAACAGAACAAAATATATAACTGAATCAATTGCCTTAAATCGTACAAGATATATCTATTGTTAGTCATAATACACAAAATTATAAATATATATATATATATATATATATATATATATATATATATATATATATATATATATATATATGTGTGTGTGTGATAAGCAGACAGAACAAGTTATTTCTCCAGAAAAACCAAAAAACAAGTCACTAAAGACACACACATATGCAGGACATGCAAGTCCCCTAAAGGATTATCCCAACATTTGGAAATCTGACACATTTCTGGACATGCTAAAATTGTAGAGCAATAGTTTCATTTCCCAACCTACAGCAAAATTTTAGTCCAGAAAAGAACTATAGCAGAAGACATCAATTGAACCACTACGGCAGATAAAAAATGGAAAAAACAGTAATGGTGGTGATGCTTTGTTAAGAATTGGTAAAAGTGAGGTTCCCACTATCAATTATTATCAGCATAGCTACAAGTTTTCAACTTTACCCTAACATGACAATGTAGGGCAAAGATAGACATGCATATGGAAAGCTAAAAATTCAATCAGTGGAAACCTACAAATATTTTGGAAAATAATCGATTTCAATGCCTGGACTTGTAGATGCAATTGATGGTTATCCTTTAGTCCAGGTAGCATAGATTTCCAGTGTCAAACCACATGTTTGTGTCCAAAAGGACCGAGACCACCCACTCTACACACTATCTGACTAGCACTTCTAACTCTTTCTCGTTTACAGGCAACAAGATGCATTCCAAAACAAGGAGGTGTAGCTATTACAAAAGAAAGAATTTTTTCTTTGACCAAGCATGCATAAGTTGCTTATCATGAAGAAGAAGACACAAAAGAAATCACAAGATTCAAAAACAGACACAGAAAGACACGCATATGGATAGACAGCTAAAGCATGCATATTTATACGGATATATACTTGTATCCATAATCAATAAAGCAACTCACATTGAGAAGTAACAGCCTCAATACATCCTCCCAATGCACTCTGAAACAGTAACAAATTTTCTTCTTTATATTGTCATTAGAATCAAGCACCTGATCAATTGAATAATTATAATGGTATGTTAGCTTTTGCAACGGAGGGATATTCTCAGCCGCAAACAGCATAATATGAGGAATTCTCTTGTCCTCGTGATCATAGAGAAGATTTTGTGCATAGAGATTAGGGGAACAGCTATGATTGATGAATCTCCCAACATTGCCATAGTTTGCTGCATCAATAGTGAAGCAACTTTCCTCCACAACTTCACAAGCATTTGACTGCGTCTCTGATAAGAGGTTTGAGAGTCCGTCCCAGAGTGAATTGTCATTGCAGTTATTTCCAATATCAAATAAATACTCATCATTACCAGTTCTTTGATCAGCTTCCTTCTCTTCAAGGAGATCTCCTGCATACTTGCAGATAAGACTCCCAGAAGGGATTGAATTTAAAGATCTCACACCCCATCCCCTTGATTCAGTTTTAAAGATTTCACGCTCAAACTTGATACCATGCCGTGTAACTCTATTGTTGCAGGAAGGAGGACACTTGCAAGAAGGACCACACTCATAGACCAAACGCTTTGCTTCAACAATAGGCCCATTATGGTTATATGGGATCTCTCCTCCATTCCTAGCCACACAAGAACAGTTCCCAGTTTCAGAGCAGCCATTAGTACAATCACAACCCCTAGGAGGCATAGGGCGGCACCAATCAGGATATATCACATGAGTAATGTATTCAAATGGTGGAGGCTTCTCATCATCTATGGTGTTCACAGCACAAATGGGAATCAACTCTTTCCCTTTCGAGATATCATCTACGCAGAGACCCTCCCGCACTTTAAATTTTTAGACTTACTCACCACTTTCAAAGCAAGTTCTGGTTGCCCTGGAATTCAAACTTTAACCTAAAGACCAGTTTACCATGTGCCTCCATTTCTTGCCAGCACTTCTCCACCAAATATAGCCCATCATAGATATATATGTCCTAGATTTTCCACTGGATGCTTCAGACACTCTCATTTCACCACGAATGACCCTCACAGGATTCTTTGCATCTATACTATTCTTTAAAGCAAGATTACCTCGTTCAAGCTTCTGATCTTCTGGATCCTTATCTGAGCTCTTCAACCCTCCTGCACCTGTATATATCAAGACATCTGAGTCATCCATATCATCATCATAACCTCCAGATGCTACAATACTCGTAGCAATAATACATCCACCTTCCTTCACAAAATCTATACCTCCCTGGGTCGGGCGATGAAGACCAATAATATTAAGCTCCACCCTGTATTGAAATTCGTCATAAATTTCTCTTTTTTGTTGACATATTTTTCCTTTTTTTCTAAGAATAGTAGCTGCAACACAGTCAGGCCTCTTAATATGCTTCAACTTTGCCTCTTCTTCCTTAACAAGCTTCCTATAGACAACTTGGAACAAGCACAGTGTTTCTCTAACTTTGTTTCTTGTGACAATTGCATCACTATCATCATCTTTACCACTAAAACTGGTGGGATAGGAAGGAGGAAGAGTCACATCAAAATTATGTGATCTCTTAACCAATAGAAAATTATCAGATCCCCCACCATGCTCCAGATCATCTACTGAATCCATGAGAACCACTTCACCACTACCCTGATAAGCCTTTCTGCTAGGAGGTGAATTCTTCTTCTTCTCCTTCTTCTTCATATATGGTCCTCCATAGTTCTCTACATCATTATTCTTAATCCTGACAGCAACTTTGGGTCATTCTTGCAGAATGAAATTATTTTTCTTCCCTTCGCTTTCATCTGTACCACCAGGAAAGTTGTTAGGTACATGGACTTTTTTTTCCTGCCTCAAAGGATCATTCCCTATAGCCATAAGACCATGCACAATAACCCTGTCCAACACAAGCACCAAACCCTTAGTGTCGTCTTCTGTCACTGGATTCGTAGAGCCATACAAGTCTAAAAGCTTTCTTTCTGAGCTTTTCTCCTCCATGGAATCCTGAAGGTTCATCCCCAAATTATCACCCATATCTCCAATGCTCCTTTCGCCTGATTCAGGGACTCCCTCGGACCTCAATTCACACTGATTTTGAATGCTTTTCCGCGCATATTCGATGCTTTCTTCTAGTAAACCCTTGTGAATCACACTTATCTCATTCTCCAAAGAAGTTTCAACTTCAGCTTGACTCCCCTTATGAAAATCTCCATTTTGAATATCCCCTCCAACTCGTTTCGCAGCAGGCTTCGCTGCCTCTTTCATCAGCTCTTTCTCAATACCAGATCTCTCCCGACCCAAACTCTTGTTCTCTGCAGAAGCAGCGCTTCCAAACCCTCCTTAACAAGATGTGGAGCATTTCTTCCACAAAATAGAGGGAAATCTCTGAGAGCTGAAATTCTCCTTGGAGGAGGATATTTACATGGTCCACGTTGCAGTGGACCATTAGCATCCGGCTGATACAAACCTTTTGGCACTTCAAACGTCTCAGGATCCAAAGTTTTCATTTGTTCACTATTCCCCGCACTACTCAAAGCATCTGGATCCCCCGGCAATGGCACCTTAACCGGTGCTACATTTACTGAATTGGACGGATCCACCTGGTCAGATGAGACCATTGGCGCCTCTGCCTTAGGCAAATTCTCATTCTTAATCCCTTCTCCAAATGCATCACCATTTTTGTCCGCTAAATTCTGAGCTACACCGACACAAACAGCTTCTTGTTCATTTGGTGTGGAAGAGATTCGAGGAGCAAATCGTCCACACCCAGGGGGAAAATCCCTAACAGCGGAAACTCTCCGACGCTTATACTTAGGAAAACCACCATCAGAATCACAATAACCATTTCCCATTGGCAGTCTTCCAGATTTTCCGTCAGAATGAATCGCTGATACCACCCTCATCGTCAACTCCGGTAGAGGCGTGCTGTCCACAAAACCCATTCCAACTTGTCAAACAAATTGATTAAGCACACATAAGCCAACAAACTAAAATCAAAACCATCATCGACATTAGGCCACGTCTAATCAGCGATAATTTTACACCAAAATGAATTAATTCCTCCGATCCAACGAAAGTAACACCCCAATCTTCGATATTACTTAAAATTTCCAACATTTTCCGGGAAACAAGCAAACAAACAGTCGGAAGCTCGAACCATACATATGCACAGTAACCAACCGCATGCAATTAAAAAAAAGGAAAGAAATCCTTAGAAAACAGTTAATTTAAAGAAAATGCGAATTGGCGTTTGGTTATTTGGAAAATTCAATGCTCAGATAAGATTTCAGAATATATCTTCAACAGGAATAGAAGTGAGAGAGAGATGATGGAGATATTTAGATAATACTTGACCAAGTAATCAATTAAGAAGAGTGTTTTGATGGCATGGATATGATATAAAAGCGGAGAGGTAATTGGAGTAGCTGCTGCTGCGGCTGCTGATTCCAGTGCAGTTTTTTTTTTTTTTTTTACCGTAATATTGTGTCGTTCTGACGATACAGTGTAGAATAACGTTACATCTAATGTGCGCTGTAGGGCATCTCCACAATCGTTTACCCTTCAGATCGCAATCATACGGCAAATCATCATTTTATTATTCCAATTACATTATAAATTTTATAAAATAAAATAGTTAGAATTGATTTTTTGTTATTAATTGAATAATATATTATCATAAATAATATTTATTTTTTGCTTATTTCATAAATTTTTATTGTATGTATTGTGCTCTTATTGTATTGGAAATAATATGAATAAGTTTCTCTAATTAATTATATTTTGTATATCTTTTACTTTTTTGTAGACATATTATTTGATTTTTTGTGTATGTCATTTATAGACTTTATTTCAATGATTTTGTTTTTTAAGGCATACATTTTTTATTTGATTTTATTAATATTTTTTACATCATATTGTTTTAATGAAATTAAGATTTTAATTTATATATTTTCTCTTATTGAAAATTTTGTGTTTTGAGTGGTTAGAATTATATTTTAGTAATTTAAACGAAATATTAATATTTTAGTATACTATTATTGTTATTATCATTGTTGTTGTTATTATTGTTGTATTTATTAGCTATGTTTATACACTTAATTACTGTTATACAAATATTGAAAGAGGTGATTATGACTTTAAATCTTTCTCTAAATATTAAATAAATAGTCAAATGAGTTTATGATACATTTATGTTGATTTTAAAATTATAATAATTTTTCATATTAATTTTAATTAAATTTATGTTTCATTTATTGTGTTCTTCAAAATTAAAATAAATTAATTATGATATATTAAATACAATAAATTGATTAAACCTAATTTTTCATCTTAACTTCAAATAGTTTTTAAAATACATTGATGGTGTTATCTCAATATAATCATCTAGAACAAATTTTTTATATAAAGTTAGCTTAAATATTGATGTAATAATTAGGTAACATCGCTTTATGACAAATAAGAAAACAACATCTAAATTTAGAAATAAGAAATTAGAAAAGATATAAATATTATGTCGAAATAATTAATAGTTTATATAAACTATAAATATTATCATGATATATACTATTAAATTCTTTCTCCAAAATTGAAATAAAAACAATTATTTTTGTCATCTCATTGCACAAAGTTTTTTATTCTTGATATTTTTAATTAAATCTTCCTAAATGATAACTCGAACTTTTTGAACCCTATATAAATAAATTGAAAAGAATTATTTTCAAATTTTAATATTAAGTGAAGTTTAAAAATCATATTAAACTTAATATGCCTCAAATCCTAGAGCTCAATAACTAATTTCTCAATTAGATTAACACTAAAAGTCTTTTCAACTTCAGTTTCTCTAATTAGCAATCCAATAACATTTTCAAAATATATAATTTATTGAATCTAGGGCTAAGAGTGATCCTCGAGGTTTTCCAAACTAAATTGAAAATTGAACCAAAATAAGCACTGGACCGAAAATATAAAAGAATGACTATGATCGAACTGGAACTGAACTAATATTAATTTAAAATCGATTTGGTTCCAATCCTTTTTTAAGAATTCGACCGAAAATCAAATTGAGACTGAATTGAATAGAACCAAAATGAAAAACCAATATATATATATATATATATAATTTTTTGTTTATATATTAATTTAATACATGCATATGTTATATATTTAAATAAAAATATATAAATTAATATTATAAATATATAATAAATTTATACACTTGAATATTACTTAATATCATTCTTTTTATGATTATAAAGTTATTTTTTATTAATTTTATGCATTCAAAATAAATAATTTTATGTTATAATATATTCTATAATATTTAAAAGGATAATTTATATTAATAAAATGGATGAAAATAATTATAATTATGAAATTTAAAGAGAAATAAATTTAAAACCAAACTAGAATAGAACCAAAAATAAAAAACCAAACTGATTTTCAGTCCAATTCGATTTTGGTACTTCATAAATTTAGTCCTAGTCCTGGTCTTTCGAATTTTGAAGGACTAAGATTTTGGTCTGGTTCTAAGATTTTCCAAAACTCCATACCAAACTCACCCCTAATTGTATCATATGACAAATCATACATCCTTAAATTTTACAAAAGTTCCAAAATTGTTAATTTATATCATCTATGAGGACGTAATTTTTTTTTTGCATCATTGATTTAGCTTTTCAAAATTCAAGAGATCAAATATGTCTTGGAATTCAAATATCATCATGGTTTATTTGTTTAACAATTATTTTCTCTAAAAATTTGGTCATATATTTATTATTCTCAATAATATGATAATGTTCTTTGTTGGGTATTATACTAAAATGTTTGATCAAATAAATTCCTCCTTCTTGCAACAATTCTTGAAAATTAATTTGTCATATTTTTCTTAAAGATGACATGAATACAGTTTTTCTATACTAAAGTTAGAAAGAAAATTATTATAGGATTAAATATTAAATAAAAGTATCAAGCTAATTTTCTTACTTTTATAGTTAAAAATGTAATTATATTATCTTACTATCAAGAAAAACTATTTTGGTACTATTGAAAATTTGATTTCTAAAACTAATATTTCAAAATTTTGATGCCCTCATTTTGATTTTTCAGTCATTCTTATCAAAATTTAAATTCTCAATAAAAGAATATTTTTGTCCTTTATTGGCAAACCGTCTCCTACGATGAATGAAAATAAATAGTTGAAATAAGTAATTAATTTTAATTCATTATGAATATGGAGGCCAAAATAAAAAAAAAAAAATAAAACCTTATGATGTTTGACATTAGGTGTTTGGTGAAAATCGAGGTAAAGTAGAAAATATAAGCGACTACAGTTTTTTTTATAAAATGAATACTATATATAGAGTATATGTTCACATTGAGCATTAAAGTGTAAAGAATTGAATAATTGTCATAATTTAAAAATAAATTTATTTGATATTAATATGATATTTTAAATATAACAATTGTCACTAAGTTTTAAATAGTATTCATTAATTATATTTTAAAGGTTATACATCGAGTAAATATTTATATGGAGCATTAATGTATAGAGAATATAATAATTTATGGCATAATTTATAAATAAATTTGTTTGATATTAATATGGTATTTTAAATATTGTAACTATCAATAAATTTTAAAAACTAGTTATTAATTATATTTTGGAGGTGTTATCTTTAGAGTATATATTCACATTGAGTATTAAAGTGTAGAAAATATAATAATTTATGACATAATTTATAAATGAATTTATTTGACATTAATGTGATATTTATATATTATGATTATCAATAATGTGGTATTTATTATAAAATATTGTAACAATTAAAGTGATATTTTGAATATTAATTATATTTATTGACAAAAGACTATGCCACTTGTCTCCACATGTCAAGTTTTAAGAGTATAGCTCTGTCTCTATATATATATAAAAGATTATTTTTCATTGTGGTTACATTCTCAATAGCATGAGTCACAAATAAATCATATTTTTATTTTAATAATTTAACATATATACCTAATATATAAATAAATTTATTTTCTAAAAAATTATATCATTGTTTTTAAAAAATAATTTATTAACTTCAAAAATATTTTTACTTTCCCTGAAATTTTTTAAATTTTATGAAAATAAAAAAATAATTAATTTTTAAAAATAATATATATTTCTTTAGCTCTTTACTTTGTTGTTTTCTAAAAAAATAATTAAATATTAAACAAGCACTCAATACTTAAAATATTTTATTTAATTAATATAACTTCATCACATAATTTTAAATAATTGAAGCATAAGTAATAAAATAAAAATATTAATTTTCATGTTATTGTTTCTCAAAATGGTAGAATTTTAAAATATTAAAGAAGAGGTTGAAGAAAAGAGATGAAGTAGGAGAGTAAGAAATTAAAAAAAAAAATTATAAAATATTCATAGACAATTTTTTTAAAAAAATGAAATAAAAGTTACCATTTACATGCAATGGTTATATATGTTTTGTAACTAAAATATAAAAGTGGTTGATTTAAATTTATAATTAAAAAAACTAAAAAGGCTACTAAAGTTGACAGTCTTTTTGCACCATTCTTCATGTAATACTGATTACATGCAGAATGGAGGATTGATTCTATTACACTTCCATTATTAGTGTGGATGTAATTGTGGGGTTAAGTGAAGAGTATTACACTTTTCATCCAATTCCATTGTGGATGCTCTAATAATAAATAGGGAGTGGAGATGACACGAGAATTCCAACTCAAAATAAAATATAGTTTGAATTCGGTTGAAAGATAATCAATAAAATTAATTAAAATTAAAAAATTAAACTTTCAAATATAAATTAAAACAAATTAAATTAAATTAAATTATAAATCAAATTGAATTAAAGTAGTTTGATTCAATTTACAGTAAAACCTTTAAATAGTATTATTTTTAGAATTATATTAATTTTATTATTATGAAAAGATTATAATTTAATAAAGGTATAAGTACTAAATTTTATACACTTACACTAAGTATATATTGATAAATGGTCATTTGCTGCAAGAAAAAAATAATATAATTGGACATTTTCTAACTTTAAATACAACACATAGTTTGAAATTATTAATAAACATATTATTAATCTTTTATCGGTGAAATGATAGCAATGAAAAAAAATTTGTACATTCTCAACACTATATAGATAAATGTAAAGTATTTTGAAATTAACTTGTTGAATTCCAACACTATATAGATAAATGTAATGTTGTTTTATTTATTTATTTTTTTAATATATGTACATACTTTATTAATTAATTATATTAAAACATATAATATAGTACTATTATCTTAAACTTTTAATATAGCATAATATATATTTTTAAAATATACATATATAATTATATTACTATGTAAAGACATATTTTTTTAAGATAAAACTTTTAAAATTTATAACTTATTATAATATAAAGTTTATTGTTATTTACAACTGACCTTACCTAAGTTGAACCATAATTTTTTATGATTTTGTAGAGATTATCCCTATATAGAGTATTACTACATAGAGGTTTTACTGTAATTATATTTGGTTTGATTTAAATTGATTTTTTAAAAAATATTATTAAAATATTTTTAATATAAATAATAATTCTTATAATATATTTGTAAATATTTTAATAAAATTTTATATATTTTAATATAAATAATGAATTTAATTAAAGTTGAACTATTTTGATTTAAGAATTAATTTATTTTTATTCAATTTTAAATAAATTTGATTCAACTTGATAGCAAAATTTTTTATCTAATAAATTAAATCGAATTAAATCCACTGAAATTTTTTTAAAATAAATTCAACCAAACTAAATTGATTCTATGTTTATATCAAACTAAAGTGGCAAAACTGATTCAGTTGGATTGGTTTTAAAATTTACACCTCAAAGTGAAATGTATAGATTCTTAGAATTCTTTAATTTTTTGCATGCAATATACAGTAAGAGAAATATTGACTTATCATTCTCAGAAAAAATTTACAAAAGTCACGCCATGATTTAGAAGAGCATACATTACAAATTTTTGATCTAACATATAGCGGTCCTTCCGGTATAAACAGGGCTAGGAAAGCCACTGAAAAGTATCTCACTTTCGTTTGTCATTATCTCATTTATCAATGTTTTTAAAACAGCTCGGTCAGCGAATCAATCAGTTATCTGGTTCATGGTTTGATTATTAGTCCAACTGGTTGGATTGATCAAATTCAATTTATTCAATTATAAATAAAATTTATGTACTCTGTTGTTGCTTGTGCTTGTGATAGTCGCATCGATACAGATTGAGTTCTGCAAAAATTCGAACTTAACCTGATAAAAAAAAAAAAATCTTAACTGTTATTCGTTGGGTGTTGGGTGGATTGGATTGTGAGCAGTGAATTTCTTAAGAAAAAAAAGTCAAATTTTCAACTCATTTTTACATAATTTTTTAAATATGTATCTTTTGATTATATTTATCTATATTTACATATAATCATATTCATATTTAATATATTAATATAATATATGTAAATAAATCAAAAAAATTAAGTTATCAATATAAAAATATATTTTGCATATAATCTGATCAAGTTTACTAAAATCTTTATCCAAACCCAACTTTGATTTTTTTTAATTTAAATCCGATCAACTTGATTATATAAATGAGTCGGGCCGAATCAAATTTATTGAAGATATTTGCAATTTTATTTGTCATTTCAGTTTTATTTCTTTTTGTTATGTTCCACGGACAATTAATCAAGTAGCTCATCTACTAGCAGAATTTTTGTTTTCTTGTAAGAAAGAGAATCGAATTTGAATGGAGGGTAAAGTTTCTCTCCCATTCATTCGGACTCTGGTTTCGATCAGCATGATATTGCATTTCTTTCTTCATAATCAAGTTATGATTTTTCTTTTCTTTTTTTTTTGTTTAAAAAAAAAAAAGTATTCATGATCTGAAGTTATCAATGACATGTGACTTGAGATCTAAATCATTACGGATGAAGGGTAGAAAACGCCACGCCGTTTCTCATGAACGCTCAATTACCATCAGTGTAACAGCAGGCATACTGCAACAAACAATATTTCTTTTTTTTTTTTTCCCCCCTTCGATAGCTGACTAAATATTTATATTTTTAGGGAAAATTGTCCAATTGCATCGATTAGGATGAAACTAATGCAAGTAAACCAAAAACTAGAATTTCTTTTATTTTAATTATTATAATGAAGAACAGAATAATTCAACAACAAGGCTTATTCAATGTACGCTAACGAAGCCCTTACAAATAACAAAAGAAAAAACATGCATTGATACAAGCAAACCAATTTTATCTCTGAAAATTTTCAACTTCCAATTCTAAAGAACGAAAAGGCACGACCCATACAAGAACAATATACGTTCCTGACCAGCCAATTTCGCATGGGCGGGGGATCCATTGCCTTTCACGTCATTGGCCACATTTTCTACGCCGTGGTAGGCGTCTTTGGTGTCGTTAACCACGTTTTCAGCAGTGTTCTTGTTGTCGTTAAAGGCGGTCGTAGTCCACTGAACGGCGTTTTCGGCGGCGTTCTTGGTTTCTTTGAGGGTGGACGTTGTGCCGTCAACGAAGCTCTTCGTGTGGTCTGCCGCGGCATCTGTCAAATTTCGTAAGTTTGTTACATTTATCTAACTCGGTGTCATATTTTATACATTATTTTAACTAATTATGTATATAAAATTTAGATACAAAATTTGTTCACTCTAAATATAAAATTTATTCATTTTTTTTAAAATTCATTATATATTTGAACAAATTCTATAGTGATAAAAACATAATTTGTTCAAAAATATATAGAAAGTGAAAAAATGAATAAATTTTGTATTTAAAATAAAGAAATTATATACTCATATATAATTAGTTGAAATAATCTATAGAATTTAGTATTAGGTCAAATGGATGTAACAGAGTTATGAATCTTATATAACTTTGTAAATGATATATAGTAGAGTTTTATTAATAAATAAATTACGAGATCATACTAACTGAAAATAATAATCACATGGTAAAATTTCGTACTTTCCCACTATTTATATATAAAATTTTTCATATTATGTAAACATACTTGTAAAGAAAGGAACAAGCAAGAAATGAGTAAAAGTAATAAATAAGCAAGCAATGAACCTTTTTTTTTTGGCTTACAATAACATTCAAAGGGTGCTTCCTCTCTGTCCTTAGTCCACCATTAATTATTTTCTATTACATATATTATGGACCCAAATTTGTATTACAATATGAATTTGGGTCAATACGCATGAATTTAGATCAACACGCCCTGTTTTATTTAAGTACCACACGTGTCATTTTTTTAAAATAGAATTGCATGTATATTGATATTGAACTATATGCACATTAGTCTTAACCTCATGCACATTAGTGTTGAATTATATGTACATTAAAATCTATAAAATAGATTAATAAAAAATATATTAGTTTTTAATTGATACTCTACTAATAATATAAAAAATTATAAAAAACTTTGTTGATATATATTATTTTTGCATGTACATTATCTGTTAGTTTTAAATGCATTATTCTTCAACTGCATATATGTTAGTTTTGAACTTTATATACATTAGTATTAAACTGCATATACATTGGTCTTTAATTGCATATACACTAAAATTCACAAAATAGATTAAATGAAAAGTACATTAATTTTGAATTGGTATTCTAATAACAATGAAACGCATTCTAAAAATTTTTGTTGATATATATTATTTCTACATGTACTTTGATACATTAGTTTTAAAGTACATTATTCTTTAACTGCATGTATATTGATCATTAACTGCATGTACATTAATATTGAACTGCATGTATATCCATAAAAAAATATTAATGAAAAGTACATTAGTTTTAAATTAATACTACAATAATAATGTAACAAATTCTAAAAACTTTGTTGATGTACATTATCCCTGCATGTACATTGGTCAATTAGTTTGAAACTGCAGTGTTCTTTTCATCGATTTATTCATGAATTTTAATGTACATACAGTTAAACACCAATATACATGTAAATCAATATCAATATACATGTAATACAATACTAAATGTATATACAGTTAATAACTAATGTATATAAGTCACACGTGTGACTACATTGTTTTTTTATTGATTTATTCATTAATTTTAATGTACATATAGTTCAACACCAATATACATACATATCAATATTAATGTACATGTAATACAATACAAATATATATACAGTTAATAACCAATATATATGTCACACATGTGACATTTAATAAAATTATGCGTTATGATCCTAAGTGCATGAAATAATATGGACTTGAGTCCAACATATAATTTGCGATCATTTTCCCCTTTGTAGACTTCTATATATATATATATATATATATATATATATATATATATATATA
>CATIWR010596535.1:0-82015 GCA_949677035.1 Omphalea diandra
TGTGTTTGTGTGTGTGTGTGTGTGTGTGTGTGTGTGTGTGTGTGTGTGTGTGTGTGTGTGTGTGTGTGTGTGTGTGTGTGTGTGTGTGTGTGTGTGTGTGTGTGTGTGTGTGTGTGTGTGTGTGTGTGTGGTGGGGAATAGCTATTCAATGAATTATATTTATTTAATTATACATTTTAAAAAAAATATAAAATCACAAGTTCTGAATCGTCTTATCTTATTTTATTTGTCCTATTTATCCTGTATCACATATTATTTCATCTAAAAAATTTAGTATAAGATAAAATAAGACTCAATAATATATGAAATGAAACTGATTCCTGAATTTGAGATGAGAAGGAAAATTTCAAATTTCCAACTTTACTCATCGCATGCGTACATATATATATATATATATATATATATATATATATATATAGACACACACACTAATAATCATAGCTATCAAAAATCAGTTATTAGCAATAAATCAAATGTTCCTTATATTTTTAATGAAAAAACGTACAAAAGTAAAATACTTTCCATTAGTAACTTTATTAAATTTGATATAAATAAATAAATTTGATTGAACAAATTCCAAAAAAATCCTTATTGCCTAATTTTTTAAAAATAAAATTGTCACCTACTTATGTACTTCAACATTATGCCTATAAAGCGTTCAGCTTTTGAGCCATGGGTGCGTAGTTTAAGAAACGTGATTGCCTATCAGGTGTAAATTAGCATAATCCGCCACTGCTATGCTTGGTGTACTCTGTGCACGCCCCAAGCCTTGGATCCTCAATACTCACTTCCACGCCTTCTCTGCTGCTCACTCCAACCGATTACTGCAAACTCCCTTACATTTCTCCAATTCCCGGCAGCGCCACCACTCCACTGCCTGTTCCCTCATCGGTTCGAGTGGTGGCGCGGCTTCTATATGGCACGTGATTCAGCCGTCGGGGTTCAAGCACAGGAGGAACAGTGATGATCGGCGGCTGGTGGCGGAGCCCAGAGGTGAAGGATCGTGGAACGTCGCATGGGATGCGCGGCCAGCTCGCTGGCTTCACCGGCCTGACTCGGCATGGCTGTTGTTTGGTGTCTGCGCATGCCACGCGCCTGTCCAGTTTTGTTCAGCGAACGTTAATCCCGAGGAAGTAGTTGGTGATGAGAAGAGTATTGATGGTTGTGATTCGAATGGGATTATAACGGCAGATGTGAAACATGATACTTGTGCCGATTTTAAAGTGACTGGTTAGTTACTGACTTTGTTGATTTAAAGTGCTGATTTTATTGAATGGGTAGAATGTAAGAGGAATGTGGTGCAGGAGTATTGGCTGATGGGCGATGCCTGTTTAGAGCAATAGCTTATGGGGCTTGTTTGAGAGGTGGGGAACAAGCCCCTGACGAAAATCGCCAGAGAGAACTCGCTGATGAATTGAGAGCTCGAGTGAGTTTAAATTGTGATGAAAAATTTCTTGTTTCCTTTGCTTGAACGTCTTGTGCCATTGATAACTAAGTTGGATTTTGTAGGTGGTGGATGAGCTCTTAAAAAGGCGTGAAGAAACTGAATGGTGAGCAAAATATGCAAGCTCTCTGGTGTTTGCCAATGCATAAATATTGGGTTAGAATGATACTTATTTCTTTTCATTATTTTTTTTCCTTGATATTTAACCAACATAGGTTTATAGAAGGAGATTTTGATGCATATGTCAAGAGAATTCAACATCCTTATGTATGGGGTGGTGAACCTGAGTTGTTGATGGCTTCTCATGTTCTGAAGTGAGTTTTAAACTGTTTCTTGATTATTGTCTTTATATGTTTTGATTTCTAATTTTCTGTAACATGAATTATGAACGGTTCACACATACTTCCATTGCCAATTTTTTATTACATGGCTACCCCCTAACAAATTGTCAAGCAAAAATTGAAAGATCTTAAAAAAAGCTAGGCGTGAATGCCTTGGCTGGCCGTTATTAGTTTCTCTCAAAGTCAACAAATGGTCTTAAGTCTTGGTATTATTCCCTTGTGTTTCAAGAACATGCAATTCCAGTTAAATGCTTGTTAGAAGAATTTGTAAATTCGTTGTTGGTCTAGACCAGAACTTCCAATAATCTCACAAAATTTTTATTGGTTTCATTTTTTGAGCAATATCATTTAAATCTAAATTGGTAGGCCTGTGAATGATGTCAAAGCAAACAGAATTTTGTTGTTATAAATCACTTATCATTGTAATTGGACTTGCATCATATTTGAATTATTCATTTTGTTTTACTTGTGACTCCAAAGATTGACTAATCTTCACTTAATGGCTCAGGACTATGATATCAGTCTTCATGATAGATAGAACATCAAGTAATTTGGTTAACATAGCAAATTACGGAGAAGAGTATCGGAAAGATCAAGTCAATCCCATTAATGTGCTATTTTATGGATATGGTCATTATGACTTGTTGGAGACTTCAGAATAGAGTCTCCACAAAGTGAACATGTAGACATTGGATGTGCTTCATAAAATAATTGCATCCCTGGGATCAGTCAAAATAATGCTACAGGGAGTTCATTTCTTCATGCTGTATATTTTTCAGCAAAATGATAATCTTTCTCAAGTTTTGATGGATTGCTGCGGCAACCATAGTTCAAGCAATAGGCTTGCTGAAAGTTTTGTAGGTTCTGTGAGTGCTTTCACAGTTTTTAAAATGACTCAATAAATCAAGTTTAACAAATCTGTTTTCTGGATGTTGTTAATCTTGTCTACTTTATATTTTGTTTTTTGGGTCCTCGGTATTATTGGTAGTTGTTTTTCTTATCAAATAATATGCATGTTTGATGAAAAGGATGGTAAGAGCTTGCAATTGAAAGAAGTATAACTACAAGGTTTCAGATATGTAGGGGGGGCAGTTGTTCAGGATTTTATTGAATTAGGCAGCTCCATTAACTTCGTAGCTTATTTTGGAAGCATTCCTCGTGCTTTTCTTTATCTCACATTTTCTGGTCGACCTTTCACTGTAGTTCTTGCTTCCCCACCACACCACCCCCCCCCAAAAAATTTTTTCACAGCAGCAAGCATGTGATGTACTGTTCATAATGTCAATAAAGTGGGCGTTTACATTCCATTGCAGGTAACCATTTCAGTGTCTGTTGATGCCTTTATAGTTAGCAGTGAGTTTTTCTGTTAATGTTGTTATCAATTTATTTGACCTTTCTCTGTCGAAAACCTAATTGGAAAATTTCTTGTCGGCAACCATTTCATTTCACCTGATGAAATATAATCCAAATAACAGGCTCTGTTATTACTGTTAGCTGATTATTTGCCATTCGATGCGGAAATGTAACAATTTGAATCTCTCTCTCTGCCTTTCTGGTTGCTTGTTTTCTTTATATTAATTTCCAAAAACTTGGAATGTGGCCTGCTGCAAATTGCAATTATATTTTTTAGTTGATAGCTTATTGCAATGAGTGTACCATATGAAATTCCTTGTATTGTATGGATAAAAGTTGGCGACATACGTTTCTAGTCTCTTGAACTTTTCACATTTATGATATTGAGTTCCTCTACTATAATTTGTATGGATTTATCTTTTTTATTATTTTTTGATAGATGTTTATTGCAATTGGGCTGTCCACTATACTGGTTGAACTAAAAAACTGAACCAAATCTATTGGTTCAGTTTGGTTTGGTTTGATTGAATTTAGAAATCATTTGGGTTTGTTTTTTTTTTTAAATTTTGGATAATTTAGTTCAGTTGAATTTTTATTTTTTTTATAAAATTGAATTGACTGAATAAACTGAGTAAATTAAAATTTTTATAAAAAATAAATTTTTTTAAATAAATGATATAAATATAATCTTTTATTTAAAAAGAAATTAAATTTACTCTATATACATATGTAATTAATATATAGTAAGTTTTATGTATATAAATAATTAAAATAATATAAATTATATTAAATGATTTCAAAAAATATTTTTTAAAAAATTTGATTCTAATTGAATTGAGCCAATTAAAGCAAATCAAGTTTGATTCAGTTTAGTTATTAAAAATTTTGGTTTGGTTTAGTTTTTATATATTTAAAATTTAGTTAATTCGGTTTTGCTGAAAATCAAATTGAATCAAATTGAACCAACCAACATAAATCCCTAATATCAATATATGAAAAGCGTGTGAAGAGTAAAAAAAAAAATATATATATATTTAATCTAAAAATGGATAGAATTTATTCTAAAGCTCTTAAACTTTATGTGATTATACTATTAAGCTCTTGTATTTTAATCCATAAACATTGAGTTTTCAAATTTTTGGATATTATATGAAGAAATTTGTGGATACAAAAATTTGTTGAGAAATTTATAAACAACAATTTAAATATATTGAAAAATTATTTTATTTTTTAATAATTAAAAACTCTATAGATATAGAAAGCAAGTAAAATGAACTTTGCGATTTTAAAATTTTTGTTGCTTTTTATGAATTAGACTTTTTTTAAAATAATATCATGATTGTCAAATTCGACTAAAAAATTTGAAAATAGGATCATTGATCTATCAGAATCAATTCCAAATTTAGAATAGATGAAATTCAAATAAAATCTGTCATTTAGACTAACTGGATCCTCATTTTTTGTTTATTTTTTAGATTCATCTTTTTAAACTTTAAAATTATATTTTTTAAATTTTCATCTATTATATATATAATGATTACTTTTATTTTATTTTTAAAATAAATTTATCGTGATTTAAAATTTCACTTTAGTTATTTTTCATAATACAACGTTATGATTTTTAAAAATAATAATTTGTTATAGAGAATTGAAAGTGAGTCATATATTATATTGAATTATATAGTTTTAATTATTTTCATAATGTATAATCATTTGATATAACAAAATGATATTTATTATTTTTAATAATTAAAATATATGTTTTTGTGGCCTATTGACAATTATAATTTTCATGATAAAAACTATATTAAATGTTTTTATGTAAAACTAAGTAAATATATCATTACGTTAATATAATTTTAAATATTTAGATTATAATTTTACTAATATATATAATTATTCATAATTTTTAATAATTTTTATAAAATTATCATAAATAATTATTACATATATATATGTGTGTGTCACAGTAAAACTAAACATGTACAGTAAAAAAACAAATGAAAAGGGGTTCACCTATGGCAAGAAAAGTCCAATTACTCTTTATAATATCATCAGTGGATTTAAATTGTGGAAATTAAATAATTTTGGTCTCTATAATTTTATATTTGACTAGCAATTCAATTCGAAGGTTGTAAAATAATTCAGGCATCAATCCATAAAAGTAAGTTTCATTGACCCTTTTAATTTATTCTTCACCAATTGTGCTCAAAAAGGAATTAGTAAGCATACAGATAGCGTACGATTTTATGCCTAGTTAAAGTAGCTGAATGTGCTCCACTCACCTTGGAACAAGAGAGAATGAAGAAAACATTGGGATTTCAGCATTTTGATTCATGAGGAAAAGTAAACAAGGACTTGTAGGGGGATCGGATGGAACCAAAAAAAATCGATCAAATGGATATTATTTAATTGGTTCAATTCAATTTTTTTTTTAGTGAAAATCAGTTTGATTTGCTTTTAATTTTAAAAAAATTTTAATTTTCAATTTTTAGTTTGATTTTTTATATAAAAATTAAAAAACTGAATAAATCGAAATTATTAATAAATTAAATCAATTTAAAATATATAATTTAATTAAATTGAAAAGAACAAAATCAAAATTTTATAGGTCTAGTTAAAGTTTGATTTATAAATATAAAAAATTTAGTTTATTCAATTTTTTTAAAAATTTTAATTTGATTTAATCTTAAAAATATAAAATTTAAATTATTTGATTTTGATAAAAAATTGAAACCATTCAATGTTGACATAATTACGTGCACCATGTTCCCAAATATTCATTGAGATGGCAGAAGCTACTAAAACAGTGAGTTGAGGATGTCTTTTTGTCAATTTGAGTGGCAAAGCATGGAGGACACGTACAGCTTATTACTAAAACTGTGTAATGAAAGTTTATTAGAATAAAAAATTTGCTTTTTATAATATTAATTAGTCGTGATCCGTGTGTAGCATGGTTATGCTTAAATTTTTATTTAAATAATTGTTTATTAAAATTTTGAATATAACTACATGTTTTTTTTTTAAAAGATTATGATTAAGAAATATATGTAATATGACTATAGCAGAATGAGACTCTATTAATGTATTATTCTATTACTTTTAAATGATAGGGTAATAAATACTATATAGAGTAAAAAAGAATGAAACAAAATAAGAATGAATTATTGTAATGAACTGGTTTTAATACATTATCCATAACTTTAAAATAATAAACACTTAATTAAGATAAATATATTTAAATGTAAACCAACTGCAATGTAGTGAGTTTTATTAATTTTTTTTTTATGAATTATATAATATTGCTGTAGATTTTAAGTAAAAATACTAAACTTTTTTTGAAAAATCTATAAGTTTTAATGTTCACAATGCAATTTTGATACGTTATATTTTTGATTTATTTATTTGTAGGATTTGTTAATTTATCGATAACATTGAGTGCCTACGATTTAACCTAAATCCAAACTCATTTTAGTTTAAATAAAAAAATTAAAATAAAAACCTAAGCAACTGCTCGGCAGTTGTAAGGCGAAGGCAAAGGCAACTGCCACTTAGCAATTGCCGTTATGTATATAAGATTCATACATTGGAAACCAACTAAACATGCATGAAGAAATCATCCCATCTGGAATTAAAAAAAAAAAAGTCTTCCCTGAATTGAAAAAACATTCTCTACAATAAAACAACAAAGTAAATAGAATTGTAGATTGATAACTGATTTTGTAGTGATATCACTTTGAACTTAGTATGAAATTCATCTTGTTTATGTGTGGAATCATCAAAAGTATGGATTCAAATTATATCAATTTATTTTTCTCATTTAATTACATCCATTAGGGCTGCTAACCCTCAATCACCAATATCACTATCAACGCCTTCAACCACCATCACCAGTGCTCACCTTCAATTACCACTATCAAAATTAGCCTCTTGATCACTACTATTATCACTATTATCATCACTGTTTATCCATTATTATCTTGCATCACTGTTGTTAATATCACTATTAGTTTGTAATTTTCAATATGATTTCATTGCATTACATAAATTTTATTTTTAAAATCAAACATAGAGTTGTAATGAGCATTACATTACATTATATATCCTATTTTCGTTTATTACATTTTTTATTATATTACAACTAATAATATCATACAAAGCATCGTCTTATAATTGTGCAATATTGAAAAGTAGAGAGAGAGAGAGAGAGAAGTGAAGAATTTCTGATTAAATCTAGACATCTTTTTTTGCATTTCATTTTTATTGCCAAAACAGAATTTCAATTCCCTATTCTCCAAACAACCCATTTTAGAAAATATTACAATCATATACTTTGGGCAAAACCCATATGCTACACAAATACACTATTTTGCTTCTTGATTTCTACTTCAAAAACAACAAATAAGCAATTCCTGTAGAAAGAAGTTTCCTTATGTTCAATATTAAAGAATGACCAACGCCTTTTACTTTTTGCAACATTCCTTTAAAAAATAATAAATAAAGAAGGAGAAGCGCCCAATGGATCTACAAGTGTAGTTTGTTGGAGGAAAGAAATGATTCTTGATTGCAGTCTTGCTAAGAATTGGGAACAACGGTCCCAACGTATCCGAGTCCTGCAATGAAGAAGGCAACAGATTGCAGGAAGAGGTATATGAAGTAGCGGTTCTTGCCAAAGTTAAAATCGTAGCATCCACAAACGAAGAGATAGGCTCCAACACCAAGCTCCAACAAATGAAGCCTATGTGCAAACAATAAAGAAGTCAATGTCAATTCCATATTTTAATTTGTGAATTTTCTCCAATGCTTTTGCTTATAGCACAATATGCTTGAAATTTTGCCTAGACCGTATTTGCAGATATATATATATATATATATATATATGTCTAATGCTGATAAATTTATTTTTTCTTTCAATGCAAAGAACTTAGAGGTCAAATTGGTGTTTTACTCTAGTGGTAAGGTAAAATTATCTAGGAGTTGCTAGGATTTGAATCTCATCAATGTAATCCTCCAGACCGGTGCTTTAAAAAAAGGTCAAATGTGTTATGGACCTTTAGTTATCGAAATTAAAAAATGAAAATCCAAAATGAACATACCTTTCTCCAATCCTATGACGAGGTTTTTTGGGAGCCTTGGTAGTTGCTTTAGTCTTGAGGGCATCTCCCAGTTTTTCAGTGACAACCCATTCATTCACTCTTCCTGCCTCCAGCAAACCTATGAATGTCGCCTTGGTCCGGTGCAGAGACATCACATTCTCAAATAAAACCCAGAAGACCAACAGATGGAGTGATCTGCAGAATATTACAAACATAGAAACATTAGGAACTCATCAATTAATCATAGATTGGACAATTTAGAAGTTCTGTCTAGTATCTTTCCTTCAAACGTATACGCATGGCTAATTTAGAGAAAACAGAAGTCCAAAGATTTGCAGTTTTAGACTTGCCGAGTGACTGAGGTGAGGCCGTACACGAAGCAAAGCATTTCCCACAAGACGTATTACACCAAGTTCATAAATTCAAATGAAGAGTAGGAGGATACCTTGGAGTTCCAACAGCATTAAGGATAGTGATAGTTGAAGGAATATAGACAGATCCCCACTTGGGAACTTCTACTTCAGGAACCAAAACAGTCGCCGGCAAAACAACGCAATAAAATAGGAATGTGACGATATGAGCTATGATCTTTCGAACAAAGAAGAAACTGTATATCACATAAAATTTCTTCCACAGAGACACTTTCTGCAGCAAATAGTACATGCTGTAAGTTAAATCCTGGCACGGACCAGATTCAGTTGGCTATTGCACTTTATAACCCAGTAATCAAGTATCTGTCTTACAATGCAAGATACCAGGGGTACAGATTCTAACACGGTGAGGAAACCAAAGTGCAACAGAAGCGTACATACCTTATTTCTTACAATTTCCATTGCCATTTTCTTGAAGAGATTTGCAGGGCCACAAGACCATCTATGTTGCTGGTATCGGTAGGCTTTGAATGTACTCGGCAATTCATTTTTCACCTAATATACAAGAATCAATCATGTCGGGGAATTAACTTTATGAGAAGAACTGGTAATGTTGGTTTCTTAAGTCAGTCGGCATTAACATAGTAATGACAATGTTGAACACAAAGAAATAAGAGCAAGAAGTTCCAGCTTTTGGTGAATGGTTGGTGATAGATACCTTGAGGTCAGCAATATAAACGAACTTCCAGCCTTTGAGACTAGCCCGTACGGCTAAATCCATGTCCTCAACTGTTGTTCTATCCTTCCATCCCCCTGCTTCACTGAGAGCTGAAATTCTCCATACACCAGCAGTGCCTGTAATGGTTATATATATATATATTTATTTATATAAAATATGGAAATAGATTATATATATCATTGAAAGGAAGACATAACTTTGTTAGGGATGGTTCTACCATTGAAACCAAAGAAGGCATAGGTTGAAGAGCCCACTTCTTGCTCCACAGTGAAATGGTAATCCAGTGACATTTCTTGCATCCTTGTCATTAGGCATTCATCAGCATTCACTGCAGAAACCACAACCAGATCAAACTAGAGGCTCCTTTTCTTTGTTTGGTTTAATTTAATATTGAGACAGAATCCAGTCTTAAAGGACATTTAAGAGATTTTTTTAGCATAAATAAACAAAAGAAAAAAAAAAGGAACAAAAATTAATCGTTCTTTCTTTTTTTAATTATTATAATGTATCTCTCCTTAATTTATTGTATCATTCATATCGACTATATTCATACTCAAATATTATTAAGGACGATGCTAGTGATTCAATAGTTAAGCCAGACAGTATCCACATTTATCCGCCAATAGTTCCTGGTATACCAATTAAGTCCATATTAGAAGCAAGCAAGGCCTATTATTCATATTTACTACTAATCATATATGGATCATCATCATCATCATCATAAAAAGAAAGAGACAACTCATAAAATTTAATTCATGACCAGACAGATTAAGGGTCTATATATCTGAAAATGACACACCTTGACCCAAAAATTTAACCTTTCTAATGTTGATTTATTGTTCATGTGTCAACATCAGAGGCTAATTAATATAAACATAACTGGAGATTTTCTGTCCTCAAAGTTATGATGTGTGGTTTGGGCCAATCAATTTATTTTATATCATGTTGTTGGTCAAGTGATAAATCATGGAAAATTGTCACTTTCCTTCAACAGTTACTTTGTACATCTAACTCTCTAAAAATGTGCACAACTGGCCATAGCTGGCCAATAGCTTGAACAAGAAAAACGTGAAAAAAAGGTGTTATATTATGTGAATGAAGGAAAAGCAATTCATTAATCATTGTTTAGTGGTAGTTAAGTGGTATACAGGATTAAAACGTTTCGAGTATAAATTAATCAGAATCTAACCCAAATAGAAAAAAAAGGGTGAACTACTAATGACTGTTATTAATTAGTAATTAGAAAGAAAAAAAATTACCAAATATCCAGCGTGCTTGAACAAGTGCAATTTGTGGGTTGTGGACAAGAAATGGAATGGTGCGCCAAAGGAAGTCAGGCTCAGGCTGGAAGTCAGCATCAAATATGGCCACATAGTCACATTGTTTCACGTAGCTGTGTTTCATTCCCTCTTTAAGAGCTCCTGCTTTGTATCCATTTCTGTTGTCCCTTATCTCATATTTGATGTTTATACCTTTGCTTGCCCATCTCTGGCATTCCATTTCCACCAAGCTCTGTTTTTTTTTTTTTTGTTGTATGCCAATAAAATATAGCGAACACAAACTTCAGATTAGCCAAAACTAATTTTGAAAAAAAGAAATGGAATTATTATTATTATTGTTATTATTCCGAGTGAATAAGTGTACCATTAGTATTTATTTTTTAATGAATTGAAATTTTTTATAATTATTTTTAATTAACTTCGATAAAATTTAGATTTATAATATTATAACTCGGAGATGATCCAATACTACTAAACTCATTCTAATCCATTCATGATAAACTTTTTCAAATAAAAATAAGAGTAATAGAGCTTGAGTTCTGATTTCCTGTAGCAGGTGATAGGTATACCACGCTATTAATCTTTTTTCTTGGTTCATTATTCTACTAATCTACAATTATCGGATCTTTTATCCGAATAAGTAGAAAAAACAAATGAAAACACTAGTAAGTTTCAACGAAAAGCATTTTGAGCATAAGGTACAAGTACCTTAAAGGTCGGAGTGAGAGTGAGGTTTTTGGGCATTGTGGAATGAGAAATGATTCATATCTACATTTTTATCAAATAAGACAATATTTTTGTTTTGAAAAATCCTAAATATTTAAGTGTAAAATATAAAAATAAAGAAAAAAGAGTTCTTATGTAAAATTTTTTTAGCGGATATTGTTCCTAATAAAAACAAGTATTATTGTACTTGTGGAATTTTGTTGGAACCCAAACATGCGACTAATACAAGAACAAGTTAGGTGTAGGAACCTTAATAGCAGGGTCAGTTGAGTCATCGAGCACTTGGATTATGATTCGATCGGACGGCCAAGAAAGCCCACATGCAGCTCCTATGGACAATTGATAAACCTGCATGCACAATAGAACAGTAAATATTAAATCTTTAATCAACTTTAATTTTCTGAAACTTGCCTATTCCTAAGGGAATATTATTGATAAAGGTTTCAATTTCAACCAAGATAGAGGCCAAAGACTTCTTTTGGACTTATTGGAAATTTATAAATGAAAGTAGCTCTTTATAAATTATATTACATATTTAATCTATTTGAATTAGTGTTATTACATTGCATAGTATAGTCATAAAAAAATAATAATATACATCAATTTAATTATGCCATTCTTATGAAATTTAAATTTTCACATCGTATAAAAAAAAAAATCATGAAAACATAAATAAGTAAATGCAACACTATAAAGTAGTACCTCTTTTTCATTATACATTGGAATTTGTACTAGAACCATAGGATAGGCAGAATAGCCAAGTTCCACATCATCCTTCACGGGCTCCCATTTGTACATCTTGCATGGTAGTCTCTTTTGCAACTTCACAAAAACTATCACAATCCCCATGTACACCCTTTCAGTGAAAAGCATTATTGACATGACTAAGCACAGCATCACCGATAATTTCAAGATCGGCACGATTAACGGTGCTTTTAGTACTTCCCAAATCAAACTAAACTGGCCCATGACATCACCTTGATCTCCCTGAAATGTGTTAGAAAAAATGGTCGTGGATGGTAGAGAATCCATGCGGCACTATACCTACAACAGGAACAAAAAGAGAACAACTAAGAAAAGCTCAACAATACGTGACATAATGGGTGCTAGGCTCATATATATTTGGGTTAAAAGGAAGTATACCCTTTGCGAAAAGAACACGAATCTGCTTTTGCTCTCTTAGTTTGATTTTTGCTTTCGAGTTACGTTTAGGCAATGTGGGAGAGAACTAGCAAGCTGGACGAGTGTGTCAGTGACTTGATTATCGTAGCTGCATGTGCTGTGTGCTCACTCCATTGCAGAAGCTGACCCACATATGCATATGATAACAATAACAGAGTTATAGGATCCAATAGATTTGTTGCTAAAGCAAACCAAGGAAAACCCTCTTCTTTTCTTTGAAATTAAAGAAGAGAATCGATCTCCGGTTTCTTCCCAGCTGCTAGTTTTTTTTATAAGGAAAGAAGCCCTGTATGCTAAACCAAGATGTAGTGATTTATATATATGTAATCAATTTGAGTATGACAGTCAAATTGACAAAGACTGCTTATCTAAAAATAATCAAACCGTGAGTCTTGCAAATTTATAATGTAGATGAGATGTTTTCCTCTCCCCTACAATAGTTCATGTACAAGTCCATTTCTTTACGTTTCGTAACTAATCCCAAGCCACAGTTTAGCTATCTCTTTCACTAAGGGCTGGCAATTCGCTAAATTAAGACTCCAACAAGTTTGAAACAGATTTTCATTGAATTTGAAGGACCTTAGTTATATATATGTAGCAAACCATAATTTTATTCTGGGCTGAGTACAACATAAAGGAATAAAATTATGCCACCTGAATGTATAGTCCTTATACCTAATATAGACAGTTTTGGTATTGTGGTAATTTTCGTAGCCTATTAATTTTGCACATTGAATTATACTTCTTTAGTTCTGATATCAAATTTATAAAATATACATATATTACATCGAAATCAAAATTATGTTGTGGGTTTCATTTCAAATTCTCACAATGAAAATGAATTCTGAATTTTGAAATTTACTTGTGTTTGGTATAAATGAATTCTATAATTTTTATAAAATTTATTTATAAATCTAAATTTTGTTTGTTTAATATAAATAAAATTTTATTTGAAATTATTTCATCAAATCTTTAAAATTTGTTATAATTAAACTAAATTCTATCCAATTTGATAGAATTTGCAAATAAGTTCTAAAATTATAGAAAAAATAATTCATGTTTCTATATTAGATATAGTATCTACTAAATAAGATAAAACACATTTATTTTGAAAAGTCCAAATACCCATATATAAATATAAATACAACAAGAATAAAGATATTTTATGTGAAAATGATATTTGTGTTATTTAATTCAGATTTTCGAATAAGACATGTATCATTATCTAAAGTTATAAAGTGTATTTTTCCTTATAACAAAAACACCCTTAGTTAAAATGCTTTTTTTTACTTTACTTTTTATTTTCTCTTTAATTCTTCAACTTTTTCTCTCCTTTTGTTCCTTTCTCTATACTCTCTTTCCTCTCTTTTCTTTGTTTTTTTAATATTTGTAAAAATTTGAAAATAATGATAGTTTTATAAAATCAAATATCTTATTGAATTCTACTCTTAAATCAAACACAAAATTCATTTTAATTGAAATGAATTCTATTTTTATTTTATAGTATATATCAAACATAAAAATTTATTTACAAATGAATTTTTTAAGAAATTTATTTAGAAATGAAATTAATTTTAAGTTAAAATTAAATCAAATACTATGATAATATTTCATCTTTAGAAGTGTTGCATTTTTAGGAATGTCCAAGAAATTGCAGACGTCGAAGATGCCTGGGCTACAATATAGATATTTTTATTAACTCTTAAAATTAATTTTTTTCTTCTTTTCTTCTTCTCTTTCCTCATCTTAGTCATTGTAGCATCGCTTGGAGTCTATTTTTAATCATTTTGGCCAGAAATCAGCCTCTTTCTTTTTTTTCTTTTTTTTTTTTTTATTATCTTTCATGCATTCCAAATCTACTCATTTTTGAGTTGATTCTAATTTTCTGTCCTCAAATCTTGATGTTTTAGTTTATTTTATTATTTTTTTGAATAATTTTTAGATCTATTATTTTTTGGATAGATTCTGATCTTTAATTCTCAAATTTATCTTAGTTGGCAGATTTTGAAATTAGTGTGTGATGTTTTTAATCTCTTATGCGTGGCAAGTTTGGATTCATTCTGATTCGCATATGATATTTTATTTGATAGATCACAAAATATTATAAGATTATTTTTGGAATATATTTAAAATTTGGATGATTCATAGAAAGACTCATCAAATAGATAGCTTGTCACCAAGTAAAGTGTATTTCCACCTATTAACACTGACAAATACGTTGCCAACTCAATCTTGTAAATTTTAGTTATTTGATTTGATTTTGAATTTATTTCAAATTTTTATAATTATGTAATGTCTTTCCATGTCCATCTTATGGTACTTTTTCAATTAATGATTTAAAAACTGCGAACATCATTTTTACTTTACCATTTGATAGATATGAAATTACTTATAAATAGATAATAGTCTACTTATTTAATCAAATTTTTAGATAAACTTCACCTCAATATACTATTTCCTTAAGTAGATATATGATTTTCTTTACAAAAAAAAAAAAAAAATTTCTTATTCTATGGTGCATAAAAACTAACTACTAAAGTTCAGTACTTTTATAACTAGCTACATTTTTGAATAATTAATATATTATATTTTTAATGCTTGTATACAATTGTAGTTTTGTTAGTTTGATAATTATAATAAATTTTATTATAAAATATTTATGTATTTTCAGGATTATGAATTAATTAATTAAATATATTTAAATAAGGGTTATTATCAAATAAAGTAAATTTTTTTTTTATATTTTCATGAACATACCAAATATGATAATTATATATTTCAAAGAAAAGTTGTTTTCAATACAATATAATAAGAAAAATAATAGGTATAGCTTCGTAGTGATGTAAATGATAATGTCGTTTTGAAGTCACGTTTAAATATATACCTTTTTTGATATAATTATGAAAAATTGATCAAATAAATATAAAGAGTTAATAAAAAAGTAAATGGATAATAATAATATTATGTAATTAAAATTAAATTTAAATGAGTTTAATATAATAATAATAATAATAATAATAATAATAATAATAATAATAATAATAATAATAATTATTATTATTATTATTATTATTATTATCAAAATCATATTTAAATATTTTTTAAAACAAATAAATATAGCTACAAAAAATGAATAAAATAGATATTCAAACTAATATATGTAAATAGAATGAGAAAGGTAATGTTTTGCACTTGTCTGACAATATACATATATATAAACACAACCTCTTGTGTTGTTAGTATTTATATCATATATATATATATATATATATATATATATATATATATAAACACAGTCTCTCGTGTTGTTAGTATTTATATCATGACAAGTGTTGGACTGTTGGTTAAACTTAAGTCATGAACCTTTTTTTTTAATATTGACAATAAAGATTGATACGTTCTAATACTTTTATTAAGTATTGTTTTGCAGATTCTAAGTTTTTTTTCATTGGAAGTTAGATGAAATTTAAAATCTTCGACCTTGAGAAGTTCATCCAAATTTGCAGTGTGTTTATCTTAGATCGCAACCGCGAATCTATAACAAGGATGAATGAAGTTAGGTTAGAGAAATTTGCAGGCGATTTCGCAGCTGTGACCTAGTCGAAAAAAGTGAGCTTAAGTCACAGAGGAATTCGTGGTGGGTATCGTGTTTGGTTTGCGACTGTGACTTTCATAGTGACAAAGGAGAGAACCAAAGTCACGGCCACACGCCAAGCGTTTAAGGTATCTATTGAAGATCAAAAATCGCGAGTGCAAATTTATGGTTGCTATCGCGACTCAAGAAGCTGAAATTTCATCTTCAAACAGAGGAATTCGCGGTTCCAGTCATGCTCAAGGCAAAGACAACTTTTAAGAAGCAGGTAGAACACAACGACTACATGTCTTGGATAATTAATGAGCAGCTGACACGTGGACTACCGTTAGACACAAGACGGAGTTCTCTGCCTTGATTTTCGGCTCCTCAGTGCAAATTGAAAATTCAAGACCGCGAATTCCTCCTGACAAGCAGTTAATGAAAAATTTGCCTAACACAATTGGAAGATTTATTGATAGTTTTAAAGTAATGTCTCTTTGGTAGATGTGGGCTATAAATACTCTATCAAATAGATGTAGATGTAAGAGAATTCATTAATTTATAACCAAACGCTTGCAAATTTGCTACTCATTCTTTCATTCTCATTTATGTGTTATTAATTATTAGGTGTGAGTAATAAACACAATTGTAAGAGGTTGAGAGTTAGCCTAGATTCAAAACTCTTGTAAGAGGTTGAAGTGTGAGCCTATACAAAACACTTGAGAGAGGTTGTTGTGTGAGCCTAGAAAATACAAGTTGTAAGGTTATTGTGTGAGCCATAAACACAAGTTGTAGAAGTTTGATGTGAGTTTGGAAACACTAGTTTAGTGAAGTGAAATACCCAATTATGAAGCATTGGGGAGTGGATGAAAGGTTTGTTAATACTCGAACCACTATAAACGTTTGTGTTATTTCTTCTCATCTTCTTCTTCACCTTCAAAACACTTTAACTCACCTTCTTAATTTTAAAAATAGCCACCAATTCAACCTCTTTCTTGGTGTACTAGGCCAACAACAAGTTATGCTAATCAGGCTCATCTAATATAATATTATAATCTTAAAAGCATTTTACTAATTTTTTAAGATAATCTAAATAAAAATGCTAAAATTTGATAATTAACTCCACTCTTAATATAATAATATCATACAATGACATGAGTGAATATTTATGGATTCTATTATATATGCTTGTGTTGTAGGTTGAATAAAGGTTGCTAGGGGTTTGAGAATCATCATTTGGAAGTTGAATTGTCTGTGATGCGTCTGTTAGCTATTCCTGTTTTCATATGTCCTATAAATTAGGGGCGAGCAAGGGTTGGTTTAGTTAATTCAGTTTGATTTTTTATTAAAATTAAATAAATTTAATTTTATATATTTAAATTGAACCGAACTGAAATTTGAAAAACTGAATTAATTGAACCGATTAAACTGAAATTTATGTGCCTATAACCAAATCAAACTGAACCTATAAAAATTTGGTTCGATTTGATTACATGTATTTTAAATTTGATTCAATTTAAATTGGTTTGATTTATTAATAACTTTGGTTAATTCAATTTTTTGTTATTTTTATCTAAAAAACTGAAAAGAAAATCGAAAATTTTTTAAATTATAACCGAATTGAACTAAACTAATTTTATTAAAAGATCAAAGCGAACCAAATCAAATTAACTCAATTCGGTCAATTTTTTTGATCCAGTCCGATTTTTGCTCACCCTTGCTATAAATCATCTCCAAGCATTCATGGGACCATTGTCTTTTAACGGGGAAATGCCCCTTCAAATATATTTTAAGGTATTGCTCTTTGTGAGGTTTTTATCGAAAAAAAAAAGTTCTTTGTGAGGTGGAGATAATTTGATGATAACATATGTGCTACTATTTAGGCACGTGCACACACACACACACACACACACACACACACACACACACACACACACATATATATATATATATATATATATATATATATATATATAATTAAAAGCATCGCATATTAAATTTATTTTCTCAATTTTATTAAAGATAAATCATTCATGTAGAAACTAAAAATGTGATAGAATCCTAGTCTAAAACATTAAAATTCTAACTCTTTTCTCTATAAGAACTTTTATAAATTTTCTACAAATAGGAATAAACATAGTTTTATGGGAGGGATTAGTTGAATGACTTAAATTTTTACAATGACTTGGTTTATGATTTGACTCAAAATTCTTTAAAACCTCGACCTGAAAGGGATTTTCACTAAAGTTTATGGTATAGATAAAAGATAAGTGCCGAGTGGTCCAAGCTCAGAGGCCTAACACTGACCTTGTTGGTAGGTGTCAGAGACTTCACCCTTGTGGTATAGGTCTGATCCATTGTATATTATATATTTTGAGCGATCTAGTTTATTATTTGGGTTATATTTAAATACTTTCTATTAAGGTTATTGGTAGTATTTTTGTAACCATTCTTATAGAAATAAGAATTTCTCTTTACCTTTATACATAGGTCTCATTGATCGAACCATATAAATTTTTATATTAATTTTTTATTTGATTTCTTTTATTATTGCTAGTTTCTTGATGGGCTTTGGTCCAAAGGGCACCAAGTAGAAAAAAAAAGAGAAAAAAAAAACTGCAGATTAAAAAGGTAAAACATATATTGATAAGAGGGATATTAAAAATGAAGAGTCCAAAATAAAAAAAAAAGACTGTTAACAATTGAATAATAGTAAAGTTTCAAAACAAAAAACAATCTTCTTTATAATGATTTCTTAGTTAAGATAAGACTTACGACTCATGATATTAGAATATTAATGTAATTGTGTTTGGTTCCAAAATCTCAAGAGTAAAGTTATAGATATTATGATCTAGTAGTCAGGTACTGTTAGTATCAAATCTCAATAACAAACAAGAAAATTAACAATTGACCAGAGTTAATTGGATATGATATATATGTGTGAAAACTTTCAATCAAAGAATGACTATATAGACAAAACCGTTAACTCAGTTGGTATTTAGGTAAGAATTATCGTCAACTAAGAACATAGAATAAGAAAAAGAAATAGAGAAATCTAGGAAAAGTAGTATGTATTTCTGCATAGGGTTTGGAAACCTTTATGTATTTGCTATAATTGTTTATATACAAGTTTCATATAAGAGTTTTAGTTAAATACAAAGTTTATCTACAAAGTTATACATATATATACAAACTCTATCTATAAGTACCATTTGTTATCACTATAGGTCAAATCTTAAATAAGCTCCAAATACTTGAAGGAATCCCATAACACAATCATTAAAGCCCGACATATTCTAAGTTTAACACAGCTACTAAGGCCACTATTGCTGCATGTAGAATGCCCAGGTCCAAAAGCCTAAAAAATGAAGCTAGGTGTAAATAATGCTTTGCAAATCTATAAACTCATGAGTCAATAATGAAGTTGTATTTTGTAAAAGGCCTCATTTCTAAAAAATCACCTACCATAGTCATTGAACCTTTATGATCATCCATGGTTGATAATAACATAAAATTCTTTATCTTATACAACTTTCACTCATGAACTCAACCCCATGTGTTTGCATCACTCATCTAGCATATAAGGTGACACTCGGTCATCACCTCACCCTTAAAAATGCTTTCATAACCTTCTCCCAAAATGTCGAGTTTGCCATTTGTTATTTTTTAATCCTTGCTATGGGCAACGATCAACAAAGAAATGATTCCAACACTCAAACATATTCACTTAAGATATATCACAAATCACTCTGAGCAATAGTTGGCCATGGACTAATTATCATTTAGCCCAACAATTACTCAACCAACGTTTGTCATATACCCTTGGGTGAAACTCAGCCATGGATCGTCTAACTAAAAACCCTAAAAGTGATCTCTCAAGCATATGGCCGAAAGTGAATATTAATCTCTTACAAGAATCAAAAAATACCTTTTAGAACTTTGGCAAAAATGACATGTCATACCGTAACTTGAAGGGTCATGTTGGAGCTTTCAAGGAAAATGAAATGGTGCATTCTAGTTATTAATGTCATAACCATTTTGGTGCCATAATTCATGGCATAATTAATTTGAATTCCAAAGGTCACCAACTGTTTCTCCTTCATCTCTTATATATACCTTAGCAGGTAAATCATTTTTCACTTTTGCTTTTCATTTTACTTCAAAGCTTCTCTCTCTCGCTCTTCCAAATGATGAAGGATAAGACTTCTCAAGAGGCAACCCCTCAAGAAACTTATGAGGCATTCAAGGACAATACTGTTGGCCATCAGATTGATTTTTAGGTATTAATACTTATCGATTCATCTTATATTTTTGGTTTAGGGCCTTTGCTCAATGAACTTGTTGATTTCTATAACAAGAATGTATTTTTTAATAATAGAGACCTTCACAAGTTTTGTTTAGCAACAAATAATAGCTTATGGTTTAAATCATCACTTGTAAATACATGACCTATCTTCTAAAAAGAATACACTCCTTGGTTCAATAGAATGGCCTCAGAATTCTCTAAAACCTAGAAAAAGATTAGGATTTATGACCTCTTATAATTTTCTATTAACCAAATGCCCATTCACAAATCTTTGCTCAATGCTGCATCACTTTTATGCTCCATATCATCTAACTATTTCTTTTTCTAGTTTGGCTCCATCTTTATTAGTTTATATGACATTGTTGTGTTACTCAACACCCATATTATTAGTTAAGAAGTTTCTGCCACCTTAGAGGTCAACCGGGAAGGAAAAGAAATTGATCTTAATAACCTTAACTATGCTTCCTTCATAAAAAACAACCAAAAGGATGATAACCCACCTTTTCTGAATGAACACACCACATTTCTGCTTTACTAGCTTTGTAAATATATTTTTTGTTCACCCTCTAAAAAGGTTACAAAAGAATATCTTCATGTAGCTGTTACCCTTGCTTATGGAGAGTAGTTAGACCTAGATCCTTCAATCCTCACTCATATATCGAGGTTTATGTGGTTTCCTTTCGAACAAAGAGCAAGACTTCTTTGGAAGTATGAGAGGTGCTCTCTAGATGGTCCAATTTTGGATCCTTGCATACTTTTTGGAGCTTACTTTCATACCACCTCTACCTAATCCATTCACCATCACTAATTATGGGCAATGGGTGATGCGATTTAAACCTTTAGGGAATAGTTTTTCATTCTTCTTTCAATTTTTTCATTTTGACAACCGTAAGTACTCCTGTCATCAACTTTGCCCATCTATTTTTAGGCCGAGTTAGACTAGATTTAATTATGGGAGTGCAAGCTCCTAAGATTCCCATTTGGGTGATGATACACATGATTGGTGCCACAATTGGGCAAGCTATCTTATTACTAGAGATTTACATTTGGGGAGGTAATTTTACTTGATACAATTCTTTGCCTTCTTTCCTGTGTAACTATTTACTTATCTTATAAAGGCCATCCCTAAAGAGATTCCAGATGCAACTCATAAAATGGATGGAAAGTATGATAAAGTGGGCAAAAAGTCTGAGCCAACTAAGAAGAAAACCAAAAGAAGTAAAGAATCAAAGGCCTCCACTAAAGAGTTAAAGACTCCTCTGATAATAAAAATAAAAAGCCCTAAGGTGGGAGTATCGCCTAATCTTTTACCTGTGGATACTCCCATGGAGTCCTTTATTTATACAGTCACTTCTCATCCTTCTTCCTTGATACATCCCCTATCTACCTCTCCACTGCTTACTTTTTTTAAAAAAATAGCTGAAAAAAAACCTTCGGTAGATTTCTCATCATCCATAAAGATTTCTAAAACTTTTAAATCTATTCATTCCCCCTAGGTAACCTTTTTCCTTGGTTAATGCACTTTTGAAAATATGACCTTAAACTTACCCTTTTCATTTCAAGAATTTATCGATTACCTGACTCTGTTGGATAAAGAAAAAGAGTTTGATGTGGAGTTTGAGGTTGAAACTGAGAGCAGAAAAGATAAAAAAGATACTCTTAGAGATGAATCTCGCTCATGCAAAGTGATTGAGTGCCTTCAATGTCTCTTTGAACTCTTTGTTTATACTCTCCTAGACCCCATCCAATTCAAAACATTCAAAAAGGATCTAAACTTCGTCTCTAATCATGCTATTGAGATTGAGATGAACATTGACCAAAAATCAACAGTAAAACATTTTAAGGAAGTACTGCTTGATTTGGTGAAAAAAGTTGCTTAAGTCGATGCCTTTCTTGCTCAAGTGGCTAAATAAAGGTATGAAGTTTTAGCTTTTGATATCTAAATTGCCTAAGAGAGGGAGACCATTAAAACTTCATAAGATGGTGAGGTAGTTCCTCTTAGGAAAAGGGGAAAAAAAACTTTTGGATGAGCTGAATAAGGTTAGGGTAACTAGTCATGACTTGGAGGAGAGCTTAAAGACTTTCACTAATACTATTGTTGAGCATATTAAAGTAAAAAGACAATTGAAAAGAACCCTTTAAGCAGATAAGAAGAAGGAAATGTTTACCAAAAGCTTCATGTCTTTGGCCAATGCTCAGATTTTTAAATTTAAAAATAAGATTCCTTAAGAAATTTGATTATACTTCTGAATGAAATTTGATTGCATTTTTTGAACAATTGTTAATGAATGGCCTTTATTCTCTTTATTTGTTTGCAATGAATGCCTTGTTAGGTGTTATCTCCTTTACACTTTTAGTCTGTTTGGAATGAATGCCTTATAATGTGTTACCCTTTTATGCTAAACATTTTCAATTCAAATAATAATCAACATGGCACCAGGATTCATACATTAATAAAACATGAGAATATTGATAGGATAAAAGCATTAGCCAATAGTAAATTGAATAAAATTATTGATCAACTAAAGAAAATATTTATTGCTCTATGAGCCAAATTATTAACAAGCTAATAAATCAACCAAGATATAATCTTAAACAAAATGTTTTAGCTGAAGTATAATGCATGCAAAATTCAGTTAACATAATTACAAAGCTAAAATGATAAAAATAAATATAATAAGCCAAAGTCTAATAGATAAAAAATGTTAGATAACTAAGTGTTTCTCATTCCTTCAAATACTAAGCGATCTATACTTTCCCAAATGGCCAATATTTCTTGAGAAACCTAACATTAATCGAATGATCGTGGATAGTTCCATCCTCATCAGCCGAGCGGTATGCACCATTTCCCACAATGTCAATAATAATGAAAGGGCTTTCCTAGTTTGGGGACCATTTTCCAAAAACATGATCTTTATGCCCTAATGGGAGAATGGCTTTCCACACCATATCGCCCTTGCTGAAGTTCTTGGGCTTTAAACATCTATTACACTCTCATTCAATTTTCTTCTTTTGGGCTTGAAAGTGGGTAAATGCTTTCAATCGTGTCTCATCCAATTCTTCAATCTCATTAAGCGTGGCAAAATTGTATTCAGTCATGGGTAACTCATCCTGATGTGCTCTTCTAATTGAACGATCAGTCAACTCGGTTGGAATCATGGCTTCATGCCCATATACCAATTAAAAAAGGGTTGCCCTATAACTGTCTTAATTGTAGTTCTTATTACCCAAAGAGTCTCAGACAATAATTCAAGCCAAATTTGAGGATTTCCTTTTACCATCTTCTGGATATATAACTTTATCACTTTGTCCATTGCTTCAGCTTGCCCATTGATTTGAGTGTAAAAAGGTGTTAAGTGAAGAAGGTTGTTTCTATACTTTTGAAAGAATTCTTAAACATCATCCCCTGTGAAAATGGTTCCTTGATTTGTAGTGATAGACTTTGGCAACCTATGCCTATGGATAATGTTCTCCTTGAAGAACTTAATGACAAATGCTTGGTTTTCCACCTTAAGCGGTGTTGCCTCCACTTACTTTGTGAAATAGTCTGTTGCCATATTGAAAGATGGTGGAAAGATTTTTCCAATCAAATCCATTGCCTAACCTCTTAAGGGCCAAGGCTTGATGACTGAATATAGCTCTTCGGTAGGAAGGTGCTGAACTAGCCCATGTCTTTGACAGACTTGACATCCTTTGGCATAATCGAAGCAATCCTTCTCTATGTTTGACCAATAATACCCATACTTCAATAACAACCTCTTCATCATCTTTCCTAACTGATGAGATCCAACTATTCCTTCATGGATTTCAGCCATGACCAATATAGCCTGCTTTGGCCTTATGTATAATAGTATTTCGCCATTAATGTACTTACGATAAAGTTCATCATTTAGATAGCAAAACCTCATTGCTCATCTATGTACATGGCATTTTACTAAAACATTTAGGTTTTTAAGTAGGAAATAATCTCATCTCTCTTGTCTACTGAAAAATCCACATTATTAACCTCGCCTATAGATAAGTTGGCCAAATTCTCAAATGATCTTTTACACAAAATAGATTTTAGACTATACAAAACATCTGTTGTGAAATACCCTCATTGGAAACCACTGGCCAATTGGGCTAAATTGTTTGCTTCTGTATTATTTTTGTGTTCAACAAATTCAAGGCAACATGACTAAAATCCTTAGATTTGATGCCTAGCTTTGTTGCAGTAGGCATTGAGGTTAGGTGATTCATATTTATATGCTCTACTGACTTGGTTAATTACTAATAAACAATCTTCCTTTACTTTTACAAACTTTACCCCTAACTTGGCCAAGATTTTTAAGGCGATGATCAATGTCTCATACTTTGCTTGATTATTGGTGCATGGTAAATCCAACACTAAGGACAGTCTGGTTATGAGGCCCTCTGGTGATTGCAGAATGATTCCTACCCTGATTGAAACTCATTATTCTTAACCAATTGAATCAAACCCTCTAGGGCAAATGTTCAATGTACCCAATCTCCCTTATTGGCTCTTCAGGGATATTTAAACAAAGATGATCAACTAAGAAATTAGCCAATGATTGGCCTTTTACTGCCTTTTGAGGAACATATTAAAGAGCAAATTTAGACAAAGCTACCACTGATTTGCCCATGTTATTTTTTAAAAATAGCTGAGAGAGAATGTACTAAGACTATGATTGGGAGCATATATTATCTTAGTTTTGTGTAAGCATAGTACAATATTAAACATAATTTCTAATTGGTTGAATCCTCTTTTATATGGGGTTAAGAACTTACAAAGGTAGTACACCACTCTTTCTACTCGATCTTGTTCATAGGCGAGCATAGACCTAATGAATTCTTCATTGGCTGAAAGATATAATAGTAAAGGAATGTTCGACCTAGGAGGAGTCATGACTAAGGATTTGGTCAGATACTGTTTAATCTCATTAATGATCTTTTGGTGTTCATCATCCCAAACTAACTCATCCTTATACTTGAGGTTGAGTAAAGTATTCCAAATACTTAATCACCCAATAGAATTGGATATGAATTTTCTCAAAAAGTTTATTTGGCTGATTAGCTTTTACAAATCCTTATTCGTGGATGAAGGCTTTGATGTTATAATTGCCTTGGTTTTGTTCTTATAAATCTTAATACCCCTTTAGTGCACTAAAAAGCCAAGGAAATTCCTAGCTGAGACTTTAAATGCATACTTTAAGGGATTCATTTTAAGCTTATGCTCCCTCATTCGCTTAAATGATTTCTTGAGTTTGGCCAAGTGTTCTTTCTCACTCTAGGACTTATCTACCACATCATCGATATATACTTCTATTGATTTCCCAATCATATTATGAAAATTCTATTCATTGCCCTTTGATACGTAACCCTAACATTTTTCAGGCTGAATGGCGTAACAATCCATTAGTAAGCACCAATCGGCCTTGGGCACCTGTAGGCTATTTTGCTTATGTCTTCCTCAACAATCATTATCTAATTATACCATGAGTGCACATTTATAAAGCTAAGGATCATATTATAGGCTGCTGCATCTACCATCTTATTTGCAATAGGTATTGGATACTCATCTTTAAGCGTAGCTAAGTTCAAGTTCCTGAAACCCACACAAATCCTTAGCTTTCCATTCTTCTTCATAACAGGGACAATATTAAAAAGCCATTCCACATAATTGGTTATCTATATGAAACCAACAACTAAGAGCCATTTTATTTCCTTTCTAACCAACTCCTCCACTTTCTTGGACATTCTCCTCAATTGTCGTATGAATGAAAAAATCCTTCCTTAATGGGTAGGCGGTGTTCTATGAATGTCCTATCCAACCCTAATATCTCAAAATAGTCCTAAGCAAAGCAATCCCTATATTCTTTGAGTAATGCCACTAATCTAGCTTTGAACTTAGCATTCAGCTTTGTACTGATGAATAGTGGTCGAGGTAAATTTTTGGTGGCTAAGTTCATTTCTTTTAAGGGTTCTTGAGTCTTGGCCTATTGATCATCTAACTTATTGGGTGCAATTTTAAGATGTGATACCTTTAATTAAGCTGTATGGTCTACTTGCTCATTTTTATAGATACATTTAACTGAGGCTATTGAATTATGCTCCAAAATCATCCTCTTAATCTTCTTAAAGCACTCTTTCATCTTGGCCACCTTAACGATGAACGACCTTCAATGTTGATTGTGGCTGGCTGTTCAAGTTTTGACATTAGGACTTTGAGTTAGTATAATTTTATCATCGATTTGTCCTCACTTGCCCCCTTGATAATGTTTTTGAAATTTACCTCACCTTGATACATGATTGCATCAACCAAGTGAACTACCTCTATGAATGCATTTTGATCCCTATGAATCACTTCTACTTTTCCATCAAACCTCCAAAGCCACATCATTTGATGTAGGAAAGACCCAATGACATAATTAATGTGAATCCAGTCTCTTCTTAATAACAAGTTATAACTACCATCCACGCCAACCATGAAGAAACATTCTTTTGTGGTATATCTCCCAATCTTTAAGTCTAACTTAATATATCCATTAGCCAAGGTTTCTCCCTTTGTGAAGTCTTTTATCGATATGCTAGTCCTTTTCACTTAGTCTTTGATAGGACCAACCTTCTTTAAAAACCTTGTGGGGATGATAGACACCCTAGTTCTATTATCAACAAACACTCTATTGATGGACTTTGAATTCAATTTAGCCTTAATATACAATGAATGGATGTGATTAGTATGAGATAATGAGGGCTATTATAAAACTACCGTGGTTGCTTTCTCTTTACTTTCATCATCCAAGCTTGGGAAAATGACATCTCCTTCTAGTGTGGCTCTCTACCTTGGTCTGGTAAAAAAAATCCATAGGTAATAAGCAAACCATGTTTATTTCGACTTTATCTTTCAAAGAGTTGGGTAAGTCTCTTTTAGGTTGCCCCTCATCAGGTTTCTTGGGTACCCACCCATACCTTTATTGACCCACACTTGCTATAATAGATCTCTATATCATAAGGCTTGACCTTATTATCCAGCCTATAAATCTTCTTGCAAAGCTCAAGCATTTTTTTCTCTTATTTTACTATAAGCTCTTCGATCTCCTTATTGTGCTAAGCTTTAGCCTTCCTTTCAGAATTTGTTAGCTCCTAACTTTTCCAGCTCAACCTGGAATTATTGTCTTTACCTCTAGAGCCTTCACTTCTGAGTTTTTGTCATTTGGGCTCACGTAGGTTACCCAAAGGCAGAATGGTCAAAAACCCCTTTCTTGGGACTATGGTCCTCCCAATGGTCGGTAATAGTTAGGTTTGGCGTAAAAGTATTCCTTGGCTGATATGCTTTATGCTGCTTAGATTGATTGACCTTAGTTATCCTCTTCACAAATGTAGCACCATTTGGGTGGCGCTCGCCCATCTGCTCCCTAGTATTTTAGATTTCTGAGAGTTCGCCTAAACTATTGTTCCTTACAACGTGATAATAAGAGACATTTAGGCATCTGTAAGATTCATACCTTGGCTTTTATGACTCGACTTCTCTCCTGGGTGACTTCACTTTGGCCACAGGTTTGAACTCGGTGTGGCAGGTTAGACATACTTGTTTCTTCGCCTTCTGTGCTTTCTCGTTAGTTGAGGTAATAAGCTTCACCTTTACCTACTTTTTATCACCAACAACATGAGTGGTGGGATTATTTTCACTAGCTGATTGAGTGTTTAGCTTTATTTCAACCAGACGTTCCTTATTATCGACTAAACGATTTATGGTTTTTGCCTTAGTCAAAGGTTTATTTCCTTTTGCCTTCGATAAGATTGGATGAACCATAGAAATCGTAACCTTTGGGAATAACTTAGTTTCAACCAATACCTTATTCTTCTTGGGGAACACAATCCTCCCTTTTTCAATGGCCTTCAGCACCACATTCTTGAAATTAATATTATTTTTGGTCAAATGCTTCTAGATGTTGTGGTATTTGCAGTAATCTTTCCCCTTCTTTTCTTTTAATAAGGGAATAATGTGACGATCATAAAGCTTAAGTTACCCATCCATTGCTAAGCAATCAATTATTTTATCTACCTTGTCTGTCCATTCTTCTACTTGGTCTTTTTTTTTAAGGCTTTAATTTGGCCAATGCAGACACTCATAACCTTTCTTGGGTACCAACTCAATAATGTTCACTTCCTTCTCATATGAGTCCAAACTATCATAATCTAGAGCAGCTACATAGGTGTTGAACTAGGATAATCAATCTTAGGTTTAAAACCTCTTTTGATCTTGACAAAGTAGATTGATCATCACTAATATTTCAAATAAGTGTTGTTTTTACAGAATTGAATCAAATCTCTCAAGAAGAATTGAAGGAGTTGATGAACTCCAAAGTGACATGTAAATCGCGACCGCAATCTAGGATTCACGACCGCAACTCATGTTAAGACATGCTGAAATTTAAGCAGGCAAAATCGCAGAGCCATTCTCGGCCGCGACCCTTGGAAAGAAAGAAGCCAAATTGACGCAGATGAATTCGCGGTATAAGTCTCGCCTGAGTCGCGACCGCGAATTTTAAAGATATTTAAGAGGGAAGCAAGTCCACAACCACAGCTTGACAAGTGTGCCAGAAGACTGTTGGAAGTCAAAAATCGCGGAGACGTCTTGCTGGTAGCGACTGTGAACCCTGTGGAAGAAAGTTAACCACTTTGGCAGATGGATTCACGTCCTCTGTCGCGGCCTGTGCAAGATAACTCGCGACCGCAACTTCTGAAAGTAGGTAAAAGACAACGACTATATTTTTCTGGAGAACTAATAAGAATCTGCCACGTGGACTAGCCGTTAGACACAAACGAGATTTCCTTTGAAGAATTTGGATTTCGTACCGCGATTTCATCCTGATAAACATTTAATGCAAAATCTGTCAAGCATGTCTCAAAGATTTGATGAGCTATGATCTGCAACGTCTCTTTAGTGAAGTTTGACTATAAATACTCCACCAAACAGCCATGAAGAAGGTTGCTAAGGAATTTATTACAAGTGATTAAAGCTCTCAATCTTTGCTACTCATTTTCTTCATCTTCTTTATAAGTGTTAGGTGTGAGCATTAAACACTAAGTTGTAAGGTTTTGTGTTAGCCTGTAAAAACACTTTTAGAAAGGTTTAAGTGTGAGCCTATAGAAACACTTGAGTAAGGTTGTGTGTTAGCCTAGAAAACACTTTGTTGTAAGGTCGTGTGTTAGCCATCAAAACACAAGTTGTGTAAGTTGGGCGTGAGCTTGAAAACACCATTGATATAGTGAAATACCCAATTGAGTGATTGAGGAGTGGACGTAGGGTCAATTTTGCCCGAACCACTAGAAATTGTTTGTGTCTCTATTGTTCTATCTTTTCCCCTTTATCTTTGTTTTAAAATTTTTATCCACCAATTCAATCCCCCTTCTTGGTGCCTAGGGACAACAAAGGGAAATGTAGTAGCCCAACCTTCTGGTCCTTCTGATCTACACATGATGAAAGGAATCATGAAGGAGGAGAAATATCGGTATAAGGCAAACTCCTCTAAGATAATCGCACCAAACAAAATTCCCTCGACATTTCTCCTTAAGCCTCTTAGGATCAAGGATGAAATCCATGCATATCTTTCAAATTTGGGGTGGAACAAATTCATTTTTCGTGAAGAGCCTAGATATGAGGAAATTGTGTGAGAGTTTATGTGCACCATGACCTTGAATCAAAGAACGAAATCATGTGTTGGACAATATGAGTTAGTATTTCAAGCCTGTAGGGATCTTTTTTACATTACCTTTCAACAACTGTTGAATCTTTTTAACCTTCAAGTTGGGGATGGCATTCTATTCATCATCTTCGCCTTTGATATTATCTACTCTGAGTTTTGGTTTGAAATTTCTATTGAGGCCAAACATGACCCCAAGACCTCTCTGGCCAAATACACTTGTACCTTACCCTTTTGGCTACTTCATCATATCATCAACTTTTTTATTAATGCAAGAAGGGATGGTAATGAGAAAGTATCTCAAAATGATCTTACTTTTCTTTTCTGTCTCACCAAGAACAAACTAATACAAACTAGTTGCTATCTTGTGGATCAATTGATCTATATTTGTACAAAACCTAAGAGTCAGTTTCTTCTTCCCTTACATGTTATTGACATCTATTGTTACGTTGGTGCTCTTAATGAGAAAAATGAAAAATTCCTTACTAAGAAACTTCTTTCATCATAAAATTTTTTAGACATGCCTTACCTCAATAATGCTAAAGTCATATACCTTGATTCTTATACATACACATTAGGTACTTTTGGGGCAAAGAAACTAGAGACCTCTTAAGCCTCTAATAGATAAAGACTAGTAATTAAAGAGGGAGCACAACTTGTTCCACCTCCCCAACCTAAACCTAAGGCCAAAATCGCTCTTGCCTCCATCAACAAGAAGCTTGACAAGATGATGAGGATGATTAATAGACAATTTCTCCTCCTCTCCCACCTACATAGTGATCTGGTTGACCTTAGGAGAAAGTAGGTGTTACTCCCTGGCATTTTCCAGATTTTAAAGATTGGGAGGACACATTCGAGGAAAAGGATCACCAAGAGTTTGATGAGGGTGATGAAGCTCAAAATGAAGGGCTGAATGAAAACATTGATGATTCTAGAAATGATGATAGTTCTTCCATCTTATAAATTGTCTTTGGGGTTTCTTTTTTTGTTGGTTCTTTTTATGTTCTTGATGTACAACTTGTGATCCCATAGTTTGTTAAATAAATAAAAGTGTTTGTCTTGCATTTCATTGCTTCATATGTTATGTTATTTTTCTATACTTATTTGCTCCTTATGATTACTCTATCTCAATTTATGCACTTCATTCACTCTTTAAAATTTACCCTATTTTTGATTTTGCCAAAGGGGTAGAGAATAGCATTGGAAGAGAATAAGTCATGTGTATAAGAAAAGCATAAGTTGAGGTGGAGCAATAGTTATAGGAGCCTTACTTTTCTTTGATTATTTGATCGTTGACCATTCCAACTTCACAAATCATGCATTTGATTTTCTTTAGGATCAATCTAAGTTGTCAAAATAAAAAAGGGGGAGATTATTGGACTAAGTTGGTCAAACGTAAGTCATAAGTCTCTTTTGATCTTGACAATGGAGACTGATTAGTTCTAATATTCTGTTTAAGTGTTGTTTTGTAGTACATAAGTTATTTTCTCATTGGAAGTTGGATGAAAGTCAAAATTTCAAACTTTGAAATGGACATCCAAATTTGCAGTCAGTATCCCCTTATTCGGGACTGCGACCTTGCGATAATGGTGGATGGAGCTAGGTTAGAAGAATTCGTGGATGAATTCATCACCGCGATTCAACCAAAGAAAGCTTGCTTGATTCACAGAGGAGTTCGCGGTGGCATTCATGTTCTATATTGTGATCACAAATTTCATAATAACAAAGGAGGGAACCAAGTCTGCAGTCACAACACGCAAAGTGTCCAAGGCAACCATTGGATTATAAAAAATCATGAGGGTGAAGCATATGTCACTATTATGACTCAAGAAAGTGTTGTCTCCTCACCAAATAGAAGAATTCTCGGTCTCAGTTGCGCCCAAGAACAAGTTCAATCGCGATCGTGACTTTTGAGTGGTTGGTTAAACACAATGGCTATATTTCTTAGGTAACCAATGGGTGAAGGACACGTGGAATAACTTTTAGACATAGAATGGGGTTCTTTACCGTGATTTTTAGCTCCTTGTGTAAATTAGAAAATCGCGACCTCGAAATGCCAGTCACGACCTCGACTTTCATTTGATAGGTATTTAATGCAAAATCTGTATGCCACAACTTAGAGATTTTGGGATAGTTTTTTAGTAACGTCTCTTTGGTGGTTGTTGCCTATGAATACACCACCAAATAGATGTAAACAAAAAAGAATTTCATTTATTATAAGTAAACTCTTGCAAATTCGCTACTCATTCTTCTTACTCTTCTTTATGTGTTATTGATTGTGTGGTGTTAGCATTAAACACCTTTATAAGGAGGTTGAGAGTTAGCCTAGCTTCCAAAACTCTTAAGAGGTTAAAGTTTGAGCCTATCCAAAACACTTGTGAGAGGTTTTGTGTGAACCTAAAAACACAAGTTGTAAGGGTTATGTGTAAGCCATAAAACACAAATTGTATAATTTAGGTGTGAGCTTGAAAACACCAGTTTAATTGAGTGGGATACCCATTTATGAAGAATTAGGAGTGGACATAAGGTTTGTTAACACCCAACCATTATAAACATCTTGTGTTTATTTTTCCTTCTCTTTCTTAATTCTTTAAACACCTTACCCTTCTTTTAAATTTTTAATTTCCCACCAATTCAACCATCTTCTTGGTGAATTAGGCTAACAAGTTTAATTAATACTGTTGTACTAGTTGGTCAAACCTAAGTCATAAGCCCCTTTTGATCTTGATAATTAAGATTTATTAGTTCTAATGCCTTGTTCAAGTGTTATTCTGCAGTTTATATGATATATTTTCATTAGAAGTTAAAATCGCCATCTTTAAAAAGAACATCCACATTCACAGTCAGTATCCCCTAAATTGCGACTTCGACCTTGCAATAAGGATGGATGGACTAGGCCAGAGGAATTTGAGGATGAATTCGCAGTTGCGACTCAACCTAAAGGAGCTTGGTTGATTCATAGAGGAATTTGTGGTGTCATTCGCGTCCAAAGTCATGATTGCAAATTTCATAGTAACGAAATGAAGGAACCAAGTCTACAAGCACAACACACACAGTCTCCAAGGCAATTGTTGGAATATCAAAAATCACGAGGGTGAGGATTTTATCATGATCGCAAACCAAGAAAGTGTTGTCTCCTCACTAAACAGAAGAATTTGCGGTCTCAATTGCACCTAAGAAAAAGTTCAATCACTACTGCGACTTTTATGTTGTTGGTTAAACACAACGACTATATTTCTTGGACATCCAATGGGTAAAGGATATGTGTACTAGCTGTTAGACATAGAATAGGGTTCTTTGCTGCGATTTCTGGCTCCTCAGGTCAAATTGGAATTTAGTGATCGCAAATGCCAGTAGCAACCACGACTTTCGCCTGACAAGCTTTTAATGCAAAACCTGCTTAACACAACTTAGAGATTTTGGGATAGTTTTTGAGTAACGTCTCTTTGGTAGATATTAGCTATAAATACTCACCAAACTGATGCAAATGTAAGGGAATTCCATTAATTATAACCAAGCTCATACAATTTTGCTACTCATTTTTCTTACTTTTCTTTATGTGTTATTGATTGTTTGGTGTTATCATTAAGCACCTTGTAAGTAGGTTAAGAGTTAGCCATGATTTTAAAACTCTTGTAAGAGGTTGAAGTGTGAGCCTATCCTAAAAACTTGTGAGAGATTTTGTGTGAGCTAAAAACACAAGTTGTAAGGGTTTTGTGTGAGCCATAAAACACAAGTTGTATAAGTTAGGTGTGAGCTAGAAAACATAAGTCTAGTTGAGTGGAATACCCAATTATGAAGAATTGGGGAGTGAACATAGGCTTTGTTAACACCTGAACCACTATAAACATCTTGTGTCTATTTTTTCTTTTTCTTCTTAACTTTCTAAACACTTAAACCTTTCTCTTTATTTTTTAATCTCCCACAAATTCAACCCTCGTTCTTGATGCACTAGGCCAATAAGTGGTATCAGAGTCAAGTCTCACTCTAAAGTTTAGTTGTGTGATTAAAGATAATGACACAAGAAGGAATCCACACTCACCTCAAGCCATATTTTGATTAAGTAGACTATACTCATTACAAGTATTGGATGGAAATCTACTTGGATAGTGATGTGGTGGACCTCTAGGACATTGTAGCAAAGGAGTAGAAGCCACCTACTAAGGTGGTGGGTGGAAGTGAAGAATTAATCCCTAGAGAGGAGTGGGCTAAAGCTCATAAGAGATCCAATGGTAGAAAAAAAAAGTTATGATAATTCTTTTAAGTTCTCTCTCAAAAGAAGAAATTAGAAGAGTCCAACATTGTCTTACTGCTTATGGGATTTGGAAGGCCTTGGAGAACTACCATGAAGGCATTACCTTGGTGAGTCTAGCCAACTTGAGATGTATATGGCAAAGTGAGAGCTATTTATGATGAAAGAGGAAGAAAGCATCATGGATATGACAAATAGACTCCTTGATATTCTTGCAAGCATGAGAAAGTTTGGCAGAGTTCTCACTAATCATGAGGTAAATTCAAAAATCCTAAAATCCTTACCTCTTGAAAAGTTTAGTGCAAGATTTTGTAGTATGCAAGCATCTAATCCAGAGATAGGAAATGTGTCAATAGATGTCCTAATAAGTTCTTAACTCATGAGCTAGCCTTGAAAAAGGATGAAGAAATGAAGAAAATGGGAGGTCAAGGAGAGAAATCAGAAAAGCTAGAAATGAGGACCTTGGCTCTCAAGTCTTCATCAAAGGAGAAGGAAGTTGAAGTGGCCTCATGTGAAAAGGAAAGCGATAAAGAGGAAGAGAAGCTTGCAATGTTTTCTTGAAGAATAAAGGAGCTGATTAGAAGAAAATAGGAAAGAAGAAGCTTCAAGAAACTACTCTAAGTTCCAAAGAAAAATTAAGTGATGTCACTTGCTATGAATGTGGCAAGTAAGGCCACATAAAAAATGATTGTCCTTAGTTAAAGAAGAAGAAGAAATGGGACAAATAGAAAAGGAAAAGCTTCAAAGCCTTAGGATGATAGCTCAAGTGAAGAAGATGAAACGAAAAAAGTTGCAAACCTATGCTTTATGCCTTAAGAGTATTCATCTAATGAGGTAAGCTCTTCACCTTATTGTTATTCTAAATTTGATGAATTAGATGATGTAAATGAGGAGCTTTTAAAAGCTCTTCCTTTGAGATGTGACAAATATAAGTCATAAATGAAAACTTATAAGATGAAGTGTACAAAATTAAAGGATAAGTTTAAATCCTTAAATGGTCTTGTAAGTGAATTGAGGGCTTCAAATGAAGAACTCAAGAAGTCTATAGAGAGTCTATCTACGTCATCTTCATCCTTAACTTCATTAAGAAAAGAGAATGATCTTTTGAAAGGTGAAGTCATTGAGCTTAGAAGCTCTATTTATAAGTTCGAAAAAGGTAAGGAAGATTTAGATACACTTATTGTATCACAAAAACCTTTCTTAATTAGGCATGGTATAGGATTTATTGGAACCTCTTCTTCTACACCTTCACTCAACACATTTATCATAGCCTCAACACCTCAAACATCAAGTATTAAGGTTGTTAGAAAGAAAAGTACTTATATCACTAAACCACCATTTTCTAAAGGCAGAGGAACGGTGCAACAATGCTCAAGGCCTACTTTTAGGAAGGCTAATCATGTATACATTTAAAGTAAAAAGCATGCTCATTCAAACTCACACATAAAATTTCCTTCTATACCCATTCTTACATGTTTTTGTTCACACTCACATTATGTTGGTATGAGAAAATGCTCCACACATATTAGGGCAATGCATAGGAGAAAGACAGATAAATCTAACCTCTAATGCCATTATTGCATGCAATATGGATTCATAAACATTTATTGTTATATTAGGAAGGCATACTTCAAGTTGGTAGATCCTTCAAAACCTAACCCTTAAGGACCCAAGTATGCTTGGGTACCAATGCAAAAATGATTTACTTGTATAGTGTAGGATTGCTTGGCAGCCACCAATGAAGCAAATGATTGACATGTAGATAGTGGATTCTCAAAGCACGTGAAGGGCAACAAGAGACTACTCATGACTATAAAAGAAAAGGAAGGTGACATTGTCACATTTGGAAACAATATTAAGGGTAAGGTGATTGTCATTGGGACCATTGGTCAGAATGGTTATTCTCTAATTAATCATGATTTACTTATGGATAGCTTACAACATAACTTGTTTAGTGTAAGTCAATTAAGTGACAAAGTTAATAAAGTCACCTTAGAACCTAGAGAATGCTGAGTTACCACTTTGGTGATAAAAAGGTAGTTTTCAATGGTGAAAAGAAGGGCAATACCTACCTATTGACTTAGACAGTTTGGTTAACCAATCTTTTAAGTGTCTTGTGTCTCTTCGGAATGAAGCTTAGCTATGGCATAGAAGACTTGGACATGCTAGCATGAAACTGTTACAAAGCTTATCAAAGAGAAAGTTAGTAGAAGGTCTTCCCAAGCTAAAGTTCTCTAGAGACAAGACAAGTGACCCTTGTCAAATGGGGAAGCAACATCAATCTTCTTTTAAAGCAAAAATTATTGTAAATACATTTAGGCATCTTCAATTAATTCATATGGACTTGATAAGACCTATAAGGAGTGCTAGTTTAGGTGGAAAACATGATGCACTAGTCCTATTTGATGATTAGTCTAGGTTTACTTGGGTATCTTTTCGAGCTCATAAGCACAATACTTTTAATGCTTTTAAAAGTTTTGCAAAAATGACTCAAAATGAAAAAGTTTACTTCATTTCATCTAAAAGAAGTGATCATGAAAAAGAATTTCAAAATGAGTCTTTTGAATCTTAGTGCTTAGAGAATGAGATTTTTCATAACTTTTCAACTCTTAGAATACCACAATAAAATGGTGTTATAGAAGAGGAAAAACAAAACACTAGTAAATATGGCTAGAACTATGCTCAATGATTATTCTTTGCCAAATTACTTTTGGGATAAAGCTATCAATACTTCATGTTATATTGTAAATCGAGTTTTCAAAAGACCTATTCTTAATAAATCTTCTTAAGAGCTATGGAATAGTAGGAAGCCTAAGTTATCATACCTTAGACTATTTAGATGTAAGTGCTATATCTTGAATACTAATGATAATCTTAGAAATATTATTCAAAAATCAATAATACATTTTCTTAGGTTATCCTACTACTAGCAAGTCCTTTAGGGTTTTTAATAAGAGTTCAATGGTTGTTGAAGAGTCCATGAATATTGTGTTTGATGAATCTAGTTAGCTTGATCTTAGGAAAGATTCTTTTGTTGATGATCTTATAGGTGATTTTGAGAAATTGGATTTGGAGCATACTACAAGAGAAAAGGGTGTGGATCACGATGAGAGCAAGTCATCAAGAGAAGATAAAGAACCTCAACATCAATAAGTGGAATCACCAAATCAAGATCTTCCCAAGGATTGGAGATTTTTCAAGCATCGCCCTAAGGACTTACTCATTGGTGATACATCTATGGGTGTAAGTACTATATCACAACTCAAACTTTAGATAATTATCTTGCTTCTGTTTCTCAATTTAAGCTAAAATTTATTGATGAGGCTATTAATGATGAGAGTTGGGGGATTGCTATGCAAGAGGAACTCAACCAATTTGAGAGAAATAATGTGTGGGAACTTGTTCCTAAGCCCAAGGAACATCCTATTGTAGGTTGCAAATGAGTGTTTAGGAATAAGTTAAATGATCAAGGGTTCATCACTAGGAATAAGGCAAGATTGGTTGCTAAGGGTTACAACCAAGAGGAAGGAATTGACTATGATGAAACCTATGCCCCCGTAACAAGATTAGAGGCCATTAGGATTCTTTTAGCTTATGCATGTCACATGATTTTCAAATTATTTCAAATGAATGTCAAAAGTGTTTTTCAAGTTTATGTTGAACAACCTCCTGGTTTTGAATCACATATTTCTCCAAATTATGTTTTTAAGTTGAATAAAGCCTTTTATGGTTTGAAACAAGCTCCAAGAGCTTGGTATGAAAGACTTAATTCATTTCTTTTGAAAAGGGGAAGGTTGACACAACTTTGTTTGCCAAAAGACATAATCATGATACACTAATAGTACAAATTTTTATTGATGATATCATTTTTGGTGTTATTAATGAGTCTCTTTATAAGGATTCAACTAAGTGTATGACTAGAAAAAATTTTAGTGAGCATGATGGGAGAGCTCAAGTTTTTTCTTAGTCTATAAATCAAGCAAACTAAAGAAGGGATCTTCATCAATCAAGCCAAATACACCAAGGACATTCTTAAGAAGTTTGGCATAGAAGGATGTAAAGTAGCAAAAACACCAATGAGTGCTACCATTAAGTTAGACAAAGACAAATCAGGTCAGTCGGTTGATGAGACGAGATATCGATGTATAATTGGTTCTCTACTTTGTCTTATCACCTGTAGACCTGATATAATGTTTAATGTATACATGTGTGCTAGGTTTCAATCTTGCCCTAAGGAATCTCATTAAAATGTTGTTAAAAGGATTTTCAAATATTTACATGGCATATTGCATCTAGGTTTTTTGTATCCTAGAGATTTTTCATTTAGCCTCATAGGTTATTCAGATGTGGATTATGCTACTAGTCTTCTAGATAGAAAGAGTGCTTCTGAAACTTGTCAATTCAGAGGAGAATGTTTAGTGTTTTTGTTTACTAAGAAATAAATTTTGGTTGCCTTATCCACCACCGAAGTTAAAGATGTAGTTGCGAGTTGTTGTTGCACCTAAGTCCGTTGGATGAAACAAGAGTTAAAGGATTATGGCAAACTAGTTGATCACATTCCCATCAAATGTGACAACACTAATGCAATAAATCTTCGAAAAATCCCATTTAACACTCTAGGAGCAAACATATAAATATTAGGCATCATTTTCTTAGATATCATGTCAAAAATGGTGATGTAGTGTTAGAATTTATAGACACAAATCATCAACTAGCGAACATTTTCACAAAGCCTCTCAATGGAGAAAGGATAAACTTCATTAAAAGAGAGTTGAAAATGCTTAATGAAAGCTCCCTGAATCGAATATTTGGATCTTTTAGATGCTCTTTATATGATGCATTATTCACATTTGATTGGTTATTATGTGTATATTGTATGCGATATTTATCTCTTTAGATGTATTGATTTTGTGTGTAATTGTGCCTCTCTATGCCAATTTGCATGAATTAGGTGTCAATATACTAAGTGAATCACAGCTTCAAAAGTCAAGTCTTATCCTTTCATGGTTATTTTTTTCTTTCTTGTAATTTGTTGTCGCTAACTCCTTGATCCACGGTTGCGAATTACAGACACTCATCATTTGGTTGTTAACCATCAATTCGTGATCATGACTTTCCTTCCCTACCGCCAATTTTTTCAAATTTTAAATGTTTTAACCGTTGAACGTGCCATTTCCCAAGGATTTTTTGTCCTTTACTCACAAATTTCGTAATTAGTGGCCATGACTTGCAGGTAGCGGTCGTGAATTTGGGTTACTGTCATACATTTAAGTAATTGATTGCCAACCTATGACACTCCTTCATTTAATGCATTTCTAATAGTTTATGGCTGTTTTCACTCCATTTCCTGGCCTATATAAATCTCTGAAACAGTGTTTTTATTCATTCCTACTAAAACTCTCTATCTCTCTACTTCCTTACTTTTAAGAATCTTCTATTCTTTTCTCATTCATAATGGTGCTCAAGAAAGCCTCAAGAGTAGAGAAGGGAAAGACAATAGTACAACCTTCTAGACTACTAAATCTACACATGATGAAAGGGATCACAAATGAGGAGAAAGATCGATACGAGACAAACACCTTTAAGATTATCCTATCAAACAAAATCCCTTCCACTTTCCTCCTTAAGTTACTAGGCATCAAAGACGAGATCGACACATTTCTCCCAAACTTAGGATGGAATGAATTTATTTTCCGTGACGGGCCCATATATGAGGAGATTATGCGGGAATTTATGTGCACCATGACCTTAACTCGGAGAGTGAAATCTTATGTCGGCCAATATGGGTTACTATTTTTAGTCTTTAGGGACCTTTTTTACATTACTTTTAAGCAACTTTCTAATCTGTTTAAGGACCGTTTTTACATTACTTTTAGGCAACATTCTAATATGTTTAACCTTGAAATCGAAGATGACATTTCATTCGTCATCTCCGCCCTTGATGTTATCTATTTCGTTTTTTGGTTTGAAATTTCTATCGAGGCAAAACATGACCCCCAAGACTTCCCTAGCCAAATATATTCATACCCTACCTGTTGGTCCCAGTGCACCAAGAAGGGGGGTTGAATTGGTGGCAAATTGAACTTTTGAATTTAGAGAAAGCTCACAAAAATGAAAGATTAGAGAATGGAGTAGAAGAAGAATGAACATAAAAGTTTTATAGTGGTTCAGGTATTAACCAACCCTACATCTACTCCCCAATTCACCAATTGGGTGTTTCACTCAATTACTAATGTTTTATAAGCTCACACTCAACTTAGTGTTTAGGCTATCACTAAACCTTACAAGTGTTTTCTCAAGTCTCACACTCAACCTATACAAGAGTTTTACAACTATGCTAACTCTCAAACCTAACCAAGAGTTTTTCTATTCAAGGGCTTACTCTTAAACCCTACGTAAGGTATTTAAAGCTCACACCAAACTTTGTACAAAAAAATAAGGATTAAATTGGAGAATTAGCTTTTCACGAGTTTTGACATTATCAATGGTTCTTCTTTTGCATTAACATCAGTTTGGTAGAGTATTTATAGCCCACATCCACCAAAGAGACGTTACTCTAAAACTATTAACAAATCTCTAAGATGTGTTGGGCAAATTTTACATTAAATGATTGTTAGGTGAAAGTCGTCGTCACTACTACCATTTGGCGATCACGAATTTTCAATTTACACTGAGGAGCTAAAAATTATGGTAAGAACCCCGTCTTATGTCTAATGGCTAGTCCACATGTCAGTTGTCCATTGGTTATGTAAGAAAAGTAGCCATTGGTCTTTCTAACGAATCTTAAACTTCATGGTCTCGAGTTTGCTTTGTTATGGGCACAACTGAGACAACAAATTCCTCTATTGGATGAGTAAACTTCAAGTTCTTGAGTTGCTATCACGATCAAGACTTCGCACTCGCGATTTTGATTTCCAACGGTTGCCATGGACACTTGGCATGATGTGGCTGTGGCTTTGGTTTCCTCCTTTATCATTATGAAATTCACAATCGCGAATCCGGACATGATATCCATCGCAAATTCCTCTGTGACTCAAGCTTACTTCCTTTGGCTAAGTCGTGGCTGTAAATTTCCCAGTGAATTCTCTACCATTGCATCATCCATCCTTGTGATTGATTCGCAGTCGCGATTTAGAGTATACACACTAGGAATTTAGATGAACTTTACAAGGTTGGAGATTTTGAATTCCAATGAAGATAACTCTTATAAACTGTAAAAACAACACTTAAAATTGACATTAGAACTTTCAATCTATATTGTCAAGATCAAAAGAGAGTCTTGTTTGTATAACATAGTCTAACAATCTCCCTCTTTTTGATTTTGACAATCTAGATTGAATATACAAAGGATAAATAATCAATTATGCATGCTACTAAGAGAATGATTGTGAAGTGATTCAAATCGTAAGTATGAAATTGCTCCCCATTAATCCATACTCCCCCTTAGTTATTCTAATAAGATCATTGTCTTAGCTTATTACAAATATAGACAATGATTTTGTATGTTCCCTTTTTGTATATTCAGTCAATTATCTCTCCCCTTTTGTCAAGATCAAAAAAGAGGAATAGGAAGGAATAAGAGAGAGAATAGAGAATATGAGAGGGAATGGCCACAAACTTGTGAATTGTACAAACTCAAAGTAGAATAGCAAACTTAAGTGATTTTGCATAATTGATCACAATATGTCACATAAGATGATAAATGGATAAAACATAAATTGCATGAAAAAGTTATATAAGAAACATAAATACTAAATAATTCAAACATTTACAGATGCTTGAACACATAAACTAGGGCTAAAAATTTAAAAATTTTCATATAGCCCTAGTATAGAGTATATGATTTTGATTTGAACATTTGAATTGTAGAAAACCTTAAATGCAAAATGAATTAATTAAACTCATTATACAATCAATCAAATCAAATCAGATCAAACATGTCAACATATAAATACATCAAGTAATAAAACTCCCCTTAAATGTATGCATAAATATATTAATTTGAAAACTTAAGGGATAAGGGATACATTACAAGTTTAGTATCCATGGCTTGATACCAAATAACCTTTTAAACTTTATCCCTTCTTCTTTAGCATTCTCCATTAACCTTTAGATTTTCCATGATGAGAATTTGGTGAAAGAGTCCCTATCCTGCAATATCAAACACTTTGCACTAGTACCCAAACATTCTTAGGTCCTTGGGAGTTAGTCTTGAAAGGGTTCTCCAATTTGAGGTGTGCCTTCGTAATATGGAAAAATACATTGATATGCTCAGATCTCATGTAATAATGACATTGGAGTTTAAAGTTTTGAGCCTTTCTCCTAGCATGCTTATTGTTATAAATGTACGCATAATTTGCTCTTTGTGCCTTGGGGGCCCTTTCCTTTACCCTTAGGCATAGGCAACTTAGTGTTAGGAGCACCTTTCTTCCCTATGACCTCAACACTTGAAGTTTGAGGTGTTGATGCTTTATTAAATGTAGTGAGTGAAGAAGTAGATGAAAAGGTTCCATTGAGTCCTAGACCATGCTTAACTAAAGGAGGTCTTTGAGATACTAGAAGTGTATCCAAAACTTCTTTTTCCTTGTGGAATTTAGAGATAGAGTTTCTAAGTTCTATAACTTCATCCTTTAAAGAATCATTTTCCTTTCTCAAAGAGGTTAAGGATGAAGATGACTTGAATAGACTCTCTAAGGACTTTTTGAGTTCTTTATTAGAAGTCCTCAACTCACTTACAAGATCATTTAAGGCTTTAAATTCATCTTCTAGTTTGGAACATTTTTTCTTATAAGTTTTCATTTGTAATTTATATTTATCACACTTGAAAGTAAGAGCTTCAAGAAGCTCATCATCTATATCATCAAATGCATCAAAATCATAATTAGAGTGTGGAAAAGTACTTACCTCTTTGGAAGAGTCCTCTTAAGCCATGAAGCAAAAGTTTGCTACCTCATCTTCTTCTTCTTCATCACTTGAATCATCATCCCAAATAGCCTTAAGGCTCTTCTTCTTTTTTTTGTGATGATAGGAAGATGACTTTCTTTGGATTCTTCTTTCTCTTCTCCTTTTTGTCAACTCTTTGGTCCTTCTTAATATTTTGGCAAGCTCTTTTTCTTCTTTATCACTTTCATTTGAGTCATTTGAACTTGAATAATCTTCTTGAGCTTTGAAGGCTAAAGCTTTTTTCTCCTCTTTGTGTCTTTGTCCTCTTAGCTTCTTCATCTCTTCATCTTTCTTGAGAGCCATCTCATGAGTGAGAAGCTTACTAATGAGGGCATCGGTTGGCACTTTCCTAATCTTTGGATTGGATTCTTGAATGTTGTATACTCTTGCGCCAAATTTATGTATTGTAATAGATTTAAGGATTTTAGTATTTACCTTATAATTGGCAAGAATCCTTCCAAACTTTTTCATGTTTGTGACAATAGAGAGGAGTCTATTTGACATTTCGATGATGCTCTCATGCTCTTCCATCATGAAAAACTCTCATTCTGTCACATACATCTCCAACCAACTTGATTTTATAAAAGTTGTGCCCTCATGGTAGTTTTTTAGTGATTTCCATATGGCATGTGCAATTTGGTAATGTTGGACTCTTCCATTTTCTTCTCTTGACATGGAGCTTAGGAAAATAGCCATTGCCCTCTTGTTCTTCCCATTGCCTTTTTTTGTGCTTCACTCCATTCTTCTCTTGCAATTGCCACCTCTACTCCTTCAACCATCTTTGTTAGAGGTTTCCACTATTCAAGTATATAATCCCATAAGTTGATGAGATCACTATCAAGATAGATCTCCATTTTATGCTTCTAAGGAGCATAATCATTACCATCAAAGTGGGGATTAAGATGAGAGTGGACTCTTTCTTGTGTCATTGATCTTTTCTCACATAATTAAGGCTTGAATTGAGATTTGGCCCTGATACTAATTGTTGGCCCTAGTGCACTAAGAAAGGACGTTGAATTAGTGGCAAATTAAACTTTTAATTTTAAAGAAAACTAACAAAAATGAAAGATTAGAGAAAGGAGTAGAAGAAGAATGAATACAAGAGTTTTATAGTGGTTCGGGTATTGACCAACCCTATATCCACTCTCCAATTCATCAATTGAGTGTTTCACTCAATCACTAGTGTTTTACAAACTCACACTCAACTTAGTGTTTAGGCTTACACTAAACCTTACAAGTGTTTTTTGAAGGCCCACACTTAATCTATACAAGAGTTTTACAACTAGGCTAACTCTTAATCCTATTCAAGGGCTCACTGTCAAACCTTACATAAGGTATTTAAAGCTCACACTAAACTATGTACAAAGAAATAAGGAATTAAAGTAGAGAATTAACTTTGCAAGAGTTTTAACACTATCAATGGTTCTTCTCTTACATTAACATAAGTTTGGTGGAGTATTTATAGCCCACATTCACCAAAGAGACGTTACTTTAGAACTATCAACAAATCTCTAAGATGTGCTAGGCATATTTTACGTTAAATGCTTGTTAGGCGAAAGTTGCGGTGACTACTACCATTTCACAGTAGCGAATTTTCAATTTCCATTGAGGAGCTGAAAATTACGGCAAAAACCTCGTTTTGTATCTAACAGCTAGTCCACATGTCAGTTGTCCATTGGTTATATGAGAAAGTAGTCATTTGTCTTTCTAATGGATCTTAAACTTCATGATCTCGAGTTTGCTTTGTCATGGGCACAACTGAGAACGCAAATTCCTTTGTTTGGTAAGTAAACTTCAACTTCTTAAGTCACGGCAGTGACCAAGACTTCGCGCTCGCGATTTTGATTTCCAACGATTACCTTGGACACTTGACATGTTGTGGCTGTGGCTTTGGTTCCCTCCTTTGTCACTATGAAATTCACGGTCGTGAATCTAGATGTGATACCCATTGCGAATTCTTTTATGACTCAAGTTCACTTCCTTTGGCTAAGTCGCACCTGTAAATTCACCCATGAATTCTTCTGCCTTAGCTTCATCCATCCTTGTGACTTATTCGCAGTCGCGATTTAGAATATGCATACCACGAATTTGGATGAGCTTTATAAGGTTGGAGATTTTGAATTCCAATGAAGATAACACTTATAAACTATAAAAACAACATTTAAAATTGACATTAGAACTTTCAATCTATATTGTGAAGATTAAAAGAGAGTCTCGACTTAGATTTGAATAACCTAATCTAATACTACCCTTTTGGCTACTTCAACATATCATCACCTTTTCTATTAACGCAAGAGGGGATGTTAATGAGAAAGTATCCCAAAAGGATCTTGCTTTCTTTTATGTCTGACCAAGAACAAGTCTATATAAATTGACCACTATCTTGTGAATCAATTGATCCATATGAGTACAAAACCTAAAAGTCAGTTTCGTTTTCCTTCCCATGTCACTGCCATTTATCGATATGTTAGTGCTCTTAATGATGAAGATGAAAAATTCCTCTCTAAGAAGATTTTTTCTACATAAAATTTTCTAGACCTACCCTACCTCATCAATGAGAAAGCCATTCACCTTGATTCTTATACATATACATTGGGTTTCTTTTGGGGCCAAGAAACTAAAGACCTCCTATTCCTCCAAAAGAAAAAGGCTTGTCATTGAAGAGGGAACCCGACCTATTCCACCTCCCCAACCAAAACCCAAAGCCAAAATCACTTTTGCCCTCCATTAATAAAAAGCTTGATAAGATGATATGATCAAAAGATGGTTTCTTCTTCTCTCCCACCTACATAGTGATTTGGTGGGTTTATAGGAGATAGTAGGCGCTACTCCGAATTTCAAAGATTAAGAGGGCACACCTGAGGAGGAGGACAACCAAAAGGTTGAAGAGGGTGATGAAGCCCAAAGTGGAGGAGCGTGTGAAGACATTGATGATTCTAGAGACGATGACAGTTCTCCCATCTTTTAGATTATTTTTAGGTTTTCTTTTTATGTTGTTTCTTTTATAATCTTGATGCAAAGCTGTTGATCCCACAATTTATTAAATAAATAAAAGTGTTTATTTTGCAATTTAAGGCCTTATATTATATGATTGCAATTTTATGTTATGAATGTTTATTTGTTTCTTATTTTTCCTTTATCTCAATTTATGCACTTTACTATTTAAAAATTCACTTTCTTTTTTATCTTGCCAAAGGGGGAGAGAACAAAGCATGAGGAGATAATGCATAAGTTGAGGGGGAGCATTAGCAATAAGAACTTTACTTTTCAAACTTAGAATTCTTTGGTTATTTGGTCACTAACTTAGAATTCTTTGATTAATTAATCATTGACCATCCCAACTTCACAACTCATGCATTTGATTTTCTTTAAGATCAATCAAAGTTGTCAAAATCAAAAAGAGGGTGATTGTTGGACTAGGTTGGTCAAACCTAAGTCATAAGCTTTTTTTATCTTGACAATGAAGATTGATGAGTTCTAATGCCTTGTTTAAGTGTTGTTTTGTAGTTTATATGATATATTTTCATTGAAAGTTGGATGGAAATCAAAATCTCTATCTTTAAGAAGAACATCCAAATTTGTGGCCAGTATCTCTTAAATTGAGATCGCAACCGTGACCTTGCAATAAGGATGGATGGAGCTAGGCTAAAGGAATTCGTGGACGAATTCGTAGCTACGACTAAGTTGAAGGGAGCTTGGTTGATTCACAGAGAAATTCGCAGTGTTATTCATGTCTAATGTCACGACTGCAAATTTCATAGTAACAAAGGAGAAAATTAAGTTTGCAACCACAACAAGCTAAGTGTTCAAGGCAACCATTGGAATATAAAAAATTGCAAGGGCGAAGATTTTGTCGTGAACGTAAACTAGGAAAGTGTTGTCTCCTCACCAAACAGAAGAATTCATAGTCTCAATAATGCCCAAGAAAATGTTCAATCACGACTGCAATTTTGAGTAGTTGGTTGAATACAACGACTATATTTCTTGGATAACCAATAGGTGAAGACACGTGGACTAGCGGTTAGACAAATAATGAGGTTCTCTGTCGCGATTTCTAGCTCCTCAGTGCAAATTGAAATTTCATGACAGTGAAATGCCAGTAGCAACCATAACTTCCACCTGACAAACATTTAATGCAAAATCTGCCTAGCACAACTTAGAGATTTTAGGATAGTTTTTGAGTATTGTCTCTTTGATGGATATTGGCTATAAATACTCAACCAAACTGATGTAAATGCAAAAGAATTCCATTTATTATAACCAAACTCGTGCAATTTTGCTACTCATTCTTCTTACACTTCTTTATGTGTTATTGATTGTTTGGTGTTAGCATTAAACACACTTGTAAGTAGGTTAAGAGTTAGCATAGATTCTAAAACTCTTGTAAAAGGTTAAAGTGTGAGCCTCTCTAAAACACTTGTGAGAGTTTTGTGTGAGCCTAAAAACACAAGTTGTAAGGGTTTTGTGTGAGCCATAAAACACAAATTGCATAAGTTAGATGTGAGCTTGAAAACATTTGCCTAGTTGAGTGGAATACCCAATTGTAAAGAACTAGATAGTGGATGTAGGGTTTGTTAACACGCGAATCATTATAAATATCTTATGTTTATTTTCTCTTCTCATTCTCAACTCTCTAAACACTTAAACATTTTTCTTTATTTTTTAATCTCCCACCAATTCAACCCTCCTTCTTGGTAAACTAGGCCAACAAATATTATTAAATAAAAATCTTATTGTAATATATGATTTCCTTAAATAATTTAGCTTACAAAAAATTAAGTCATGACTAATATTATTATGTATAGTTCCTTAAATAATTTTTTTGCCATGGGTTATTTATACTAATATTTCATTTTCCACTTTTCAAAATAAATTTCTTTTTAATTTGAATCTAATGGTTTTATTTATTAAGTAGGTGTTAAATGAACTGTTACGTATTATATTACACGTATAATATCTAATTTAATAGAGCTTTCATTATTCAAATATCAATTCATTAGTTTAGTTTCTTTTCAAATATGAAGTTTAATAAAACTATTACTATTTGTTTCTTTCAACATTACTAGAGAATTTTTAAAATGAATGAGATTTCAACCCTAATATCTAATATTATATAATCTTACTCTCTGCAATTAAATATATTTACTTCTATTTTTTGATAAAACACAATTCTATCATTAATAATTTATATTAGTAATAAAGATGAAATTGTGTATAAATAAGCGTCAAGATTTTAACCTAATTAATAAAAAAAATCTCACTTTTTATTTATTTTTAATTTTGAAAGTCTACTCCCTTAATATTGGAAATAATAATACTTATAAAACTCACTCTATAAATATTTTATTTTTTTTTAGATTTTAAACAAAAAAATTTGATTGAATAAATCTTTAGCAATTCCAAATATTTGAAGCCCAATTATAGCATGTTTGGTGTTATCATTGCTAACAGTAATTTTAGATTAAAAATAAAAGAAATTATCATTATTAATTGTTTACTAAAATATTTACACATTTAGATACTAGAAAAATGAAGCAAAATTGAGGAAATATAAGTTAGATAATGTTAGTAAAATTCATATGAATAATTTATTTTAAAGATCACTAAATTATTACTAAAATTCTATTATGATTATATTTAATTATTTTATTTTATTTAATAATAATTTTGAGATAATGAAGACAAATTAGCCATTTTACTATTATGGCAAAAAGTTTGAACATTTCAGTTACATCCTAAGTTAGGGTATTGCTAGAGACCTTAGTACTTAGCCACAAAAGGTGTAGCTTGCATCTAGAGACCTTAGTACTTAGCTAAAAAAGGTGTAACTTCATCTTGTCCCATAGGTGTTAGGTCCTTCAATGATCTTTGTGAAGATTAAAGGGATAAAGATATGAATATCAAAAAATAAAATAATAATCACAAATTTACTTCAAACATTTACAATTTTGAAAAAAAAAATGATTTGCATTGAATTATCACAAAAATGTGCTCAAATATCCCTCCCAACTTCATTCGTCAAAATCTCTTAATAACTGAAGTGAGAAAAAAAAGGGTAAAGAAATCTTCTTACCTTAACAATCTCAATTCAGCAAATCACTGTATAACATATTTGAAATGAAAAAAAAACAACTCAGATTTCCAGTTGAAAAAATTTTCACTCATCTACATTATAACAAATCAGATTTCCAATTGAAAATTTTTTCACTCATCTATATTATCGGCTCATTAACATATTAAACCAAAAAATACAGTTCGCAATTTCTTCTTCCAGTTTTTTCTTTTTCGTGTTTCTTCATCTATTTAAAAATCTTCTTGGAGCTGGATTTGAAAGTCATTGATCAATCAGTACAAAAAATAGAGCAAATCATCACCTCCATTAACGTTTTTTCTAAATAGGTAAAAAATAACTAACAAAAATCTACAACATAAACTGTTTCTCATATATTTTTCATTAAAATATGTTTATATATCATGAAACAATGAACAACAATTGCTTTATTTTTTAAGTAACCTTCATATAAATATGACTTAAAATCAGTTCAAAATATACTTAAAAATAAATGAATTTTAAAAATAATATTTACAAATAGTTTACTTATTTTTCTATGAAATAACAAAAATTAGCATTTGTTTTTAATTTTCTTTTGAATTCAGTAATCATAAACACTAAAAAGAAAATGTTATAAATGATTTACTATTTATTTATTTCTTATTTATCAAAAATTATATTCTTTTTTAATCTTATTATGTATTTAAAAACTGAAAATTATAATTATACATCTATTTGTGCTTTATCATACTTCTATATCTGGTTTAAAATATTTTTCATTCAATAATTATAAATTACAAATAAAAATATTTATAAATTATTTGTTATTTATTTTTTTATAGGTTTATCAGAAATTATAATATGTTTTTAAGATCATTTTGAAAAAAATGTAAAATGTGACTATAAAATGTTTATATATGGCTTACTATTTATGTATTTGTTATTTATCATAAATATCAAAGTGGCGAAAGGTTGACTAATACTTTTTATCTAACGTATTTCTCATTTTTATTCACTTTTCAACAAAAATGGATCCTATACCTATATTTATTCACTATAATGGTATTTGGAAAGAAGAATTGAAATACATCAACTTTGATTTAAATGATATTCTTATACTAGTAAATTTCAACTTCAACAATCTGTTGAAAATTATTATAGACCAACTTAAAACCATACAAGAAGAAAGAGGACAACATATAACATATCAAATAAAAATTGGATACCTAACATTGAAAATATAAAATGACATAGATCTTCAGTTCTACTTGAAATTGAAAAAGAAGGAACTAGACTTTAAAAGTTACCTGCTGTGCATTAATATTGTTGAAAAGGAAACTCTTTTTCACATCAACAACTCTTCAAATATATAGACCTAAGACAACAATAATAATTGCAAAAACAATTGAAAATTCATCAAATGTGGATTCCACGAGCAACATATGTGACTTCATCGACTTTGTAAGTTATATAAGTAAGACCATTTCATAGACAGACATATAAAACAAAAGAAATATAAATCACTGATCACAACTATGCAATAATAGATACAATGACTGAGAAAGAAATTGAAGTTGGGCAAGTATACAAAGACAAAGACATTTTGATGTTAAACTTGAGTTTCTATGCAATCAGAAATAATTTTCAATACAAAGTGAACAAATCATGTCATAAACAGTATTATATTCACTATTGGAATGATACAAACAATTAGTATTTGAGAGCATCAAAATTGGAAATACAAGTATGTTTAAGATTAGAAAACTTAACAACATCCATAATTGTTCCCTAAAATTTAGAATAAGTGTTCAAAGATATGCTGTTTCAAAAATTATTGGTGATTGCATCAAGTCAAAGTTTGTGAACAGCAAAATTGTTTACACCTCTGTGGATATAATAAGAAATATGAATGAAAGTCATGGAATATCTCGTAACTACAAGAAAGCATAAAGATCAAAGGAAAAGGCACTAGAAAATTTAAGAGGGAAACTAGAATCTTCACATCAAAAAATATTAAGCTACTTGTGCATGACTAAGAAAATGAATCCTAGATCAATTGTTGAACTAAAAACAAGAAGGGATACTAACAAGAGAGGATAACACATTCCTTTACTAGATGGATCAATTAAAGAATAGAAATACTACAAACCAATTTTGGTAATGGATAGGACTTTCTTGAAAGCATCGTATGGAGGTACATTGTTATATGTTTGCACACAAGATAGAGATAACCACATTTCCCCCTTGGTTTTGCAACAGTCAATTCAAAAAATGATGCTTCTTGTGAGTGGTTTTTCAAAAAACTAAAAACAACCTTTAAAAAGAGAGAGAGAGAGAGAGAGAGAGAGTAAATGTGTATCATATCATACATGTAAGAAAGTATAGAAAAGACAACTAAAAAGGTATGTATCACAAATACAAACAAGAACATGTGTACAAATAGTTTACTTCTACTTTACCTTTGGTTGGTAAGTACTTCAAACAGGTCTTTCCATAAGTAACACATGAAGTAGACATGTACCACTTACTAAACAATTTGAAAACACACTTTAAGAAAAGACACAAAACAAATAAGAGATATAACAACACAAGCATACACAAATGAAAAATTTCAACATTTTATAAAGGAGCTAGTAACTAGAGAAGACTGGATACCATAAATAGTCTTGTTTGTATTATGCAAATAATAGATATTTTACCATGACCTCCGATATTGCTAAATCTCTAAATTTAGCAAACAAAGCATCAAGGGAACTTTCTATAAAAACTTTACTAAAGTGCTTGCATTCTTTGGTACAAAAATGGACACATTCAAATAGAAACATTGTGAAATCAACATTCGCAAAAATGACTACAAAAACTAAAAAACATCTCATTGAGAACTTTAACAATTCCATGACATTATTAGTAAGTATCCTAACCATCTATACTACGTATACATTATCATTATTATTTCTTCACTTTATACTATATGATAAACATATAATAAATAAAAAATAAATATCCTTCACTATTATATCTCTGAATTCCCTAATGAATTTTTCTATACTAATACGTCCAAACCTACAAATAAAGATTCATACAAAGTCAAAGACATTGAAGCAACATTCATAGTGAACATGAAAAAGAGAACTTACATATGCAACAGGTTTCAAATGGATGAGCTGCCATATGATCATGCATTTGCAATCTTGAAAAAAATACAATCAAGATCCTCATGCATACTACTCAAATTTTCACAGTACGACCAACATGCTTGCTATATATGATGCAATAATATATATAATCGAAAATGAATCCACATGCTATATACCAAATGAAATAGAAGAAATCAAAGTTCTCCCTTCAGAAAGTAGAGTGAAATTAGGAACATCAAAGAAAAGAAGATAAAGCTGCACGGAAGAATAAAACCAACACAAATGCAACAAATGTGGATAGATTGGACACAACAAAAAGACATGTAGGAATCAACTAAGAAAAATAATGATATCTAATAAATCATTTAAATAGTACACTTGCCCCAAATTTTAAAAACATTAGCATATAATATTTAATAATTGTAAGACTTCAAACATTTTTGAAAAACTGATAAAGGAATACATGAAATGATTGATTTTCATTTACAACAAGTTTACTTTTTGTTTATTATCATTATTGACAATATGCAATCCTTATATATATGGCATTATAAATCAAAACTGTGAGGATATTTGTTTCATGTTTACAAAATGTTTATTTCTAATGTATGAAAAACAAACCTTTATTCCCTGGAAAGTTATTTTAGACTAATATCTAAAAAAATAGTAAAAAATAAACCTGTTCTTTTGAAGTACATTTTAGGCAAATCCCACATTTATTCTCACTTAAAAAATTAATGATTTGATGCTTTTTTAATAACATCTGAAGGAACTATAAAAACAAAAAATAATAAAAAACTTTAACTATTCATTAAATAAAAAAATATTTCCAACCAAACAATACTTAAGTTAGAATACAACTTTAATAACATTCAAATTAATGTTACACAAACCAATATATACAACTACCATCCAACTTACAAATAAATCTTATAGTTAAAACTACAAATGTTTATAAGTTAATAATAAAAAAAAGAAGTCTTATAAATTCAAAACACCACACTAGATATTAATCTTTTGTTGATCATTTAGGTCTCCAAGATAATCATTGGCACCTTCTACATTATTTTCTTCTTTATACCTGCCATGGAAATACAATAGGATAACAAGCCTAGCATTGTGACCATTAATATCAAAATCTTCAACAAGGATTTCTCTACCACAAATCAAGTTCTTCATGAATGACACTAACAAACAACCCACAATTACTAACAACAAAATAAGGAAAAAACACAATACAAGAAAATTGCTTATTAGATTGAGAGAGCAAATCCCTAATCAATTCAACATCAAATGGTGTCATCAAGGATTTTTCAGTATAAGGACTAGCATTAAAATCAATGTTGGTCCATGAATCATAAAACTGAACCATTGATAAGAAATGTGGTAACACAATTGATGGAGATTAATGTATTAGCAAACCTTCCTAAGATCCATTACAAGGAGCTAGTGTTCTAATGATAAGGTCAAAGACTAAAAAAATGAAAAAAGTTTTGCAAGGATTGATCAAGGATTTACAAGAGAAAAATAAAGGATTTTCTTCTAGTTAAAAACAAGTCATTTATACTTAAATCGCATGGCAGGAAGCTCAAGAAAAAAGCTACAAGTCAAAAGAAGCTTATTTGGCCAGATAGAAATATAGAGCACGACCATGCGCACAAACATGTAACTAGGAAACATAGCCATGTGCACAACCATGCTTCAAAGAGACAAAATTGGGCAGAAAGTTGTCACACAACCATGCATCAAAGGCAAGTAACCAACTATCAAGATCACGAACTCGTACGACCATGTGCACGACCGTACGTATCGAGCGACAATTCGGGATTCTTGTTTTTGTTAGCTATTTTTGAGTTTTTTTTATTTCATTTTTAGTAAGTATCTTGTTTTGAATATATTTCCATCTTAGTATAACTTTGTTTAGGAATTTAAAACCTTTTATAGGTAGCAAACTTTTCTTTGTAAGGCTTTATATAAAGCTAAAGCCTTTTATGACAAAAAGATAATCAATCTTTAATTAATATTATTAAGTTTTAGCAAGATTATGCTTTGCTTCTTGTGTTCTTGATAAAATACAATATTAGACTTATTAAAGGAGTGATCAACATTTATGACATCTTCAAGATTAGGGTTTTTAAGACTTAGTTTCCTAAGAGTTCTAACCATTGATTGATAACATGATTTTTATACTTTCTTGGGCAAAGTAGCAATTTATATAAAGAGTTCCTAGGGCGAGTCTTCTAGTGGGTTCTTTATCAATTAATATTAGAGCTCAATTTTTAGAAACAAGTTACATGTCCCTTTATTATCATTTGTTTCATATCTTTTTTGTTTTTATTTCTCTAAATTTTCTTCTTCTAATTTTATTTTTCATCTATCTACTTCTTTGTGTTTCTTTCATTTCTTTTCCTGTGATAGCGTGTCAATCAAATTGAACGCCATTGATTTCAAATTATTAGTGTTGGGTTTCAATATACATATTTGATGTTTGCAATTTTTCATAATTGTTGGGTTTCAAATTGTCATTATTGGAGTTCGCATAACTTGAACTCAAAGTGTTGGTTTGATCTTTTATTTTAAAAAAGAAAGAAAAAGAAAATAAATAAATTAAAAAAGAAGAAGAAGAAGCAATCACAATATTCATATCCTAAACAAAAAAGGATTTTGTTTCAATTTATTTTGAGAACAATTGAGTTGCTTGTGTCTCTTTATACAAATTGTTTTCTTCATGTCTTTGATTCATTATGTTCTAGTTATTTCTTTCATATGTTCTTTGCTTTTTTTTTTTTAAAAAAAAAACTTTTCTTATTTCTTGATTCTTTGATCACATTTTCTTGAGATACCATTTTGCCTCAACAAAATCTTTAAAATTTTGATTTTCAAAGTTGTTATCAATTGTTGATTACTCTTGAGATTTGTTGATTTTGATTCTTTTAAGAATATAAAAAATGCTAGCTTGAGAGATAAAAGATAAGAGTAGTGAGATCATTAGAGGGTAAAAGTCGTCAATTATGTGAAACACGAGTGATCATCATCTATTCGAGAGCAAACATATTAGGGAGTGTGTGAGGAATACTTTTCTTACTAAAAAAATTTTACAAGTTAAAAACATGAGTGTTGAAAGAGAATCATAAGATAGTGATATGAAATTATTCAGAAAGGCTATTGTTGATCAATTTCAAAAGCTGAATGCGAAGTTGGATGATATACAATCCCTATCAAATTCCAAATCCTCTAGGTGACGTGTGATCAAGGAGGAGGAAGAATATGAATCCGATTGGGAGGAATCAATATCCAATAAAGGCAAAAAAGCTACTTTCCAAAGAGATAGCAATCTAAGTAGCATCAAGATGAAAATCCCTACCTTTCAAGGTAAGAACGATTTAGAGTTATACCTATAATGGGAATGAAATATTGAGCATGTGTTCGATTTTCATGAGTACTCCAAAGGGAAGAAGGTGAAATTAACAACCATGGAGTTCACTGATTATGCAAGCATATGGTGGGATCAATTTGTGATCAACAGGTGAAGGCATGGAGAGAGACCTATCTAAACATGGGGAGACATGAAATTGGCTTTATGCAGAAGGTTTGTCCCTAGCCACTACTATCATGATTTACATAGAAAATTGCAAGGTTTAGTGCAAGGGTCCAAGAGTGTGGAGGACTATTACAAGGAAATAGAGATAGCCATGATAGGGGGTAATATGGAAGAGGATCGTAAGGCTACTATAGCAAGGTTCATTGGGGGTTTGAATAAGGAGATTATCGGTATTGTTGAGTTGAAACACTATGTGGAGATGGAAGAACTCCTATACAAAGCCATTAAAGTGGATAAGGAATTCAAATATAAAGGAACCAAGTCTAGTTGTTCATGAAGGTCTAATTGGAATGGCCACAAAACCATCACCAAACTAAAGAATATGACAAAACCAAATGATTGTTTACCACTTCAAAAGGTAAAATCATAACCAAAACTCCTTCTAAATCACGTGATGTGAAATGTTTTAGGTGCCAAGGATTCAAACATATTGCTTCTCAGTGCCCAAATAAAAGGACAATGATCTTGTTGGACAATGGTGATGTTGAGAGTATTAGTTTAAGTGATGATGAAATGCCACCATTGGAATCACATATGGAGTTTGAAGGACCTGTTTATCGAGAAATGTTAGTAGTAAGGAGAACATTAAGTGCACAACCCAGGTATGATGACGAGGAGTAACAAGAGCGAATTTTCCACATTAGATGCCATGTGAAAGGCAAGGTATGTAGTTTGGTTATTGATAAGGGTAGTTACACCCATTTTGCTAGTACATTGCTGGTAGAAAAGCTAGATTTGCATACCATGAAAAATCCCACACCATACAAACTCATTTGGCTTAATAATTGTAGGGAAGTCTAGGTTAACAAGCAAGTAGTGTCCTTTTCCATTGGCAAGTATATGGATGAAGTATTATATAATATTGCACCAATGCATGTGGGTCATTTTTTGCTTGGTCGACCATGGCAATTTGATAAGAAAGTCACACATGATGGGTACAACAACTGTTATTGCTTTGGACTTAATAAATGTTGTTTTGTATTAACTCCAGTTAAACCTTTGCAAGCCTATGAAGACCAATTGAGAATAGCAAAAGAGTACAAAATGAGAGAAAAGCTAAACTTTAGTATTTTCCCGCAATACAAACCCACAACTTATCCAGGTTTGGTTGCTTCACTTCCCTCAAAAGCAGCGAATGCAACTTGAAATTTCCCAAATCTAAAAACTTCCCAAAAAACAGCTCTTGTTAAACAAGTTTAGTTAACTCTCTTCTTCAAATTGTTAATCACATTATAATCAAAGTGATAAGCAATTCTTGCAGTAAAATAATTATTACATTCCACCGTAAACTTCATACCATTTATAGTCAAAACTCATATAAACATATAATATATCAGAAACCACAACAAAAATTGGTAAATCAATAAATCAAGCAATAAAAAATCACAAATCAACAAAATTAAACAAAAAAAAAAAAAAACACAAAACAAACTATAACATTTCAAAAACTAACAAATCAACATCATAACAACAAAAAAAAACACAAATCAACAATAAATAAGCAATAAAACAAACAATACAAATAAACACAAAGTAGCCAAAAAAGAACATCAACAACTAAAAAAAAATGCACAAAGAAAATAAATCATAAATCAACAAAACACAAAAAATCAACAAAACTACAATTAATAAACCATAAAAATCACAAAAAAAAAAAAATCAACAATGAATAACAATAAAAACTCAAAACTAACAAATTAACATTAAAATAACAAAAAAAAAAACCCACAAAATGAACAATACTTAAACAACAAAGATAAACATACAAATCAACAACAAATAAAATAAAAAAATACCTCAACAACTTCAAAAACAAAAATAACAAAACAAGAAAACAACAAATCAACAACAAACAAACAAAAATCAAAAATAAAAAATTACATGAGAAATCACAACTGGATCTTTAACAAAAGATACCTTTCTAGCTACCTCTTCACCAGACAAACCCTTGCTACGTTTCGATTTCTCAACTCTAAGACTCTATTCTTCGAAATCACTGTCCAAAATAATCTTCCTTTTTGACCTAGACAATTTTGTCTAAATACTACCACTGTTTCGAACTTCCTCTTCAACAACCTTCTTCTTCAACCCTTTTTCTAACTTTCTCATCGACTTCCTATGACCATCAACACTTCCTTTTGATGGAGATTTACTTTTACTTGATTTCTTACCCATTAGACCAATGTTTAAAGCACTTGCACACCTCTTAAACTTCGGGTTTACTAATTTTCTTAAAATTTGCGAATTACTATTAATCACAACTAAATTATTAGAAGATATAGGAAATACCATATCAAACAAGAATAAATATGGAAATGTTATAAACCTAATTCAAACGTTAATCGAAAATGCAACTAAACGTGATAATGTAGGGTAACAGAAATGAAAATTACAACTACAATTTAGGTTAATGTGATAATGAGGGGAAGCAAAAACAGTGCAGCAGTGGGCAGTCCAACAAACTGAATGGTGCAACAAGTGTAAAAATGTAAAAGAAAATTAAAGATAGTGTAAAAAAGTAAATAACAATGTACCATACGTACACACACATATATATATAACATGAGATATAAAATTTTTTAAAAAAATAAAAAAGACTGCACCGTGTAATTTTCTTAAGATTAAATGATGAGGCAAACAGTGCTAATGCATATTCTAATCCAACAAAGATTAAAGTCAAAATCAATAAATCCAAAAACAAGGCTATTTTCCTGTATGATGTAATTGCATGTACAACAAAATACATTTTTAATTAATTTCAATAACACAACCATGCTATTGAAATTTTATTTCATTACATTCAACTATTGCTGAACACTTGGTAGTCCATATACAACCAATTTTATAAACAAATTATCATTTATGCTAAAAGCAGCATTTAGGACCAACCATGATGCCACACAGAGTCAAACAAGTTTCCAGGATTCTGATACAATAGGAAATATCATCTTTGATTCAATGGAGACAAATGTTAATGCATTAATGATGGTCACAAAATACAGCATCTATTAGAACCATCATGAATCAACTAGTTGACATCCTGCATGGAATATCTGGAATCCCGGTTGTTCAAATCTCCATTGATCAACTGTAGTTAGACACTATAACATGGTTATCTCTAGAACAAATCTTCTCAACTACTTGATTGAGGATAAATAAGTTAATAATAGAGAGGTTGGTTGGCATCATGCAGTGACCAGATGGAGTAGCACAAGCCCACAAACCATAACTTCGTTCAATAACATTTCAACGGTATGAGACATTATATATACTGACAGTTATAAATTGACAATTGATATGGCCAAATCTAGAACAAACTTACTATATCTTGACAGATAGAATCTCCATAAGAGCGTACCAAGTTCCTGAAACTGTAAGCACAATTCCTAAACTCACAATCCCAACATCAATAGCCCATCCTTTCCAATCCATCTCTTCCTTAGACACGAGCAAGTGAAACAAAGCTGGCAAAACAAATCCCAGTCCACAGCATATACTGCTCCCTACCAAGGACATGAAATCAGCAAAATTTGGCACTAATAAAGCCACTAAACTCACTACCAAAACCAACACCCATCTAAGCCACAAACAATAGTTTCCACCCCAAAATCTTCTCTCCACTATCTCATAGACAGGGTTCATCATCAAAGGAAATGTGAAAAAGAGATTGATACTAAGGCCAAGTTGAACCAAACAACTAATAAGCCCACCAGCCAAGTTAGCAGTAATGATATCTTTAGTTTCATTGCCAAAAGCAAAGTAACCAAGCGCACCAAATGATCCATAAAGCAATGCAATAAAGACCATTGTTAATCCTAAGATTCTACCGAACCTATCCTTGTCTTTCATCTCTGATTCTATTGGCAAAACCATTCCAATCCCTTCAAAAGCATAAACAGACACACCCATTCCATAGAAAAACATAGACAAACCTCCAAAAGCCTTCACCTCTGGTCTTCCTTTCAACATTATCAGGACATCATCTACCATAATCACAGCCATAGCAGCAAGATCAACAACATCAGCGAATATACTCAAAGGAGCCAAATGGGTGAGCGTGGCAATCGAATTTAACCCCAGTTGGAAGGGAAAACAACTCCATACAACAGCACTCTTGGCCGACAATCCCAATCCCATGAATTGGGAAGATAAACTGGTGGGTGAAGAAGAGTCGAATAGATTTGCTAAAGTATCGACAATAAAAATCAAATAGCCGACGCAGAATCCAGCCTGAGACAAAACAATCATAACGTCGACAAGTAACCTACCAACAGAGCCGCAAACAGCAAAACCCAGATCGCCAAAAGAGTTAATCTTGGAGAAATCACCAGAAAAAGAATGAAGCTGGCGGCGGGTGTGGACTAAAAGCATCATACAATAGTTGGTCAATGCGGCGACGAAAAAGAGCATGAGGAGGCTCATGAGCCATCCGGTGCGTTTAAAAGCGTATGGGAGACCGAGAACACCAGCGCCGACGATGGCGATGAAGACATTGGCGAAGGTCTTGGACTGGGAGGATAGAGTCTGAGGCTCAGGCTTGCCTATTAGAGGCGTGTCTTCTCTTGGCGGTTTGAAGGCCTTTGAAGATGGTTTTTTCTTTTCATTATTATTACTATTAAATCCCATGGCTTTATTTATCTTATCTTCTCTTCAATAGAAGAATGAAGAAAGAAAATGAGATTGATATTATATATACATATATTTGATAATGGAAGCTCAGAGAAGAGAAAGGAAGATGGTGTGAGGTTGAAGAGAAACAAGAGACAAACGGATGGCGAAGAAAGACAACGGTTCTCCGCCCAACTGATTATGGTTGGCCTATTATGTGGCATAAAACCGCGCCGTCTCAAAATACGAGTTATGTGACTGGGTAGTTATTTTTTTTAAAAAATTCGTAATTTTAATATTTGGATATTGAATTTTCATTATTTTTAATTTTACATAGTTAAATATAATTTTGAAAGTATTTAATATTATATATTTTAATTATACTATTTTCCAATATGTGGAAAGTGCGGGTTTACAATTAATAAAACGATTTTCTTTGAAGTGACGTTACTGCGTTGACGCAAAAAAATTCCATCGTGAAATGGGGTCGTTGGATGGAAATAAAATGAGAGTCGGCGCACGTTAGCAAGTATGTGCGAGCTTGACTCTTATTCTGAATGTGGAAGACAAAAGGCAGAGAAGCGCAGATGATTGGGATTTCCAAAAAGCACAAAAGAACTTAATGAAATTTGGAACAGATCCATGAACCTTTTTTTTGAAATTAATTTTATTTAGAACAGAAAAAATGCGAATTTATTTTGCGATTTTCGATGCCTTCTCGTGCCTGCAGCTGTTGCATTCATCTACATCCAGGTCTCTCTTCCTCTCCATGAAATTTCAATTTCAATTTCAGTTCAATCAATGTGATTTTTACTGTAAATTCGTCTCTCTGTAGATGCGGCTTTTTGCTACGCAGTCAGAGTACGCCGATCCCCTTGCTGCAGCTGTACGTATGCCCTACCTTTTTGTCTGAGCTAGCTATTTGAATATGATTGGGCTTAAATTTCATCAGTTGCGATGTACTATTGTTTGGCTCTGATTTAGCAGTATCTCGGTTCTTTCCAGCTGTTAATTTGGACCTAAGATGTGCTAATCTGTGCTCGCGTTTATTGCCTTCTGTCTGTCTCACTGTTACATGGTTTCATCCTGTTTTTTGTTCAATGACAGATGTAATTGCACTTACTTGGCCACCACTCTCAGTTTTGGAAGCTAATTTTTCTTTATTATTATTATTGGACAGGTTGAATCGGACAACCACTGTTCAAGTCAAATGTTACTTCTAATTGATCAAATAAGCATGCAGCAGGGACGAATTGTGGCTCTTGAAGGTTTCATCTTCACCTTCATGTCTGTTGCATCATTCAACATGGGGATGTTAGGGTTTGCTATTGTAAAAATCTATTTTTCTTTTTTAAACAATAATATTTTTAGGCTTTGAAAATGTTTTTTAAGTACTCATGACAGTGGTTTAATTACATTGTCAACCTAGTTCAATAGCTGAAAAAATTTTCAACTATTAACCTCGTTCAAAGTCAAGTTTCGATTTGCAAAACTCGTATTGGAAAAATCTATTATAAATTATCAAAAAGGATTTCTTCTCATTTTTATCCCAAAAGCTGCTATTGACAAGAGCAATGCAAAACATGCCTTGTGCATGAGAAACTGAGTTTCAGCCCTTAGCTTAATCGTGTTAGTAAATTCAGGATTGCTTTATCATGCTCACATGATTTTTGTGGTTTGATAATCTTTAGGTATTTTTGAGACTTAATACCAACTCTAAATAAACTGACTGCTTATGACTATTGCTCTTCATCATTGATAGTCACTAATGAGATAACATAGAAAATTTTGAGTTTGCTCTTCATCATTTCTTGTTTATTAATTCACAAATAAATTTCTACTGCAATTTAACTTGTAAGCATTCTGACGTTTTTTTTCCCGGTTTAGTTTCTATTTCTTCTGTGTATAACTATGTTAAAATGTGGCTTATGACTATCTATTATTTCAAAAAACATTAAAAGAAAAAATAATCCATAACATTGGTAATTTGTTTTTGTATGCAAGGCACTGTATATAAGAGGAAGAATGTTTTCCTTGACATTTTCTTTTTTGTGTTTTTGTTCCACATTGTGACTTGAACAAAACCTGTTGAAGTTTTATTCTCACACTTTGACCTTTATACATGTATTTCAGAAGAAAGGAGACGTCAAGGCGAAGAGTGTAGGCAACTGAAAACTCTCGTTGAAGATCATGAAAGTAAGCTACAGATTTCTTGCATTTTTATGGTTTTTCTTGGGTGATGTTTTGAACAATTTGGTATAATTAATCAAAGACCAACATGTAGTTTCCAAGCAACCAACAATTTGGTGTGTATGTGTGTGTATATTGGCATGATTCTCTGGTTCAGCTTCCCTTTTTATAGTTATAAGGCCAGAGCCAAAACAACCATCTCATAAAAAAATAATGAACGAATCTTTTATTGCATTGCTGCATGATCAATTAAACTTCAATATTTATTTTCTTCCCTTGATAGTATTTAGCTTCTTGTTTTTTCACTTTTTTTTTTTTTTTTTTGTCATTAGCTGTCAATATGGTTGTGTTTCTTCAGTATTACTTTCATGGGATGAGATTTGGCTGTTGAAAATAGTTCTCAAAAGACTTGCATTTTCTTTATGCTGATGTGTCAGGAAAAGGCCTCCTAAAAGTGGTTGCCAAGGTACATGTCTAGAAAAGTTTGAAGTTCTTTTCCTTGTTTCTCCACTGAAATCTTCACTTCTAATTATTCAAGCCAATTTTCTGAATCATTTTTTAGGTACCAGTGGCAGCAGTTGTGATTATGGCATGCAATCGTGCTGATTATTTAGAAAGGACTATTAAGTCTGTATTGAAGTATGTTTCATGTTGAGCTTTTGTGTATTTGGTGTACATTTTAGTCAGATGCACAAATTCAGCTAACTCTGGTTCAACAGGTATCAAAGTCCTATTGCTTCAAGGTATCCGCTTTTTGTATCCCAGGTACCTTTTTTCCTTGATATTTTAATTTCTTTTTCTGCTGCATTCATACTTAAGTTTTTCTTAGTTTCATGATTCACATGTATATTATCTTAGATTATGTAATGAATTTTGATGATTTTGCATGTCTATTTTCTTCAAGAACCAACATAGACCATTAAACATAGTGAAGAATCAAAATCTAGTATAGTAATAGATACCAGAAAAGGAATTAAAGATGGAGCTGAGCACTAATGAGGTGTGGACTTAGGCAGTCGAGACTTGAGACCAGTGATCAAATCAGCACGGACAAAGCAAAACTAAAGTCTACCAAACACTGCACAAACTTGTTGCCAGATGCATCTGCTGCAGTTTGATTTGGAGTGCTTAAAAAAGGTGGAGATTGTAGAAAGAGAGAGAGAGAGAGAGTAAATGCCAAAAAAGGAATGAGTGGAGGAGTTGAGCACTAATGAGGCACCAATTCGTGAAGTTGAGACCAATGAGCAAATCAGTAGAGATTAAGATAAGGAGATTGAAAGGGAAAGTGAAACTAAAGTAGACCTACCCTTGCGAACTCAGATCCGGATGCTGCCACTGCACTTGGATTTGGAGTGCTTGGAAAAGATGAAGATCCGAGAGAGTCAGAGATGGGAATGTTTGGTGGAGATGGAAGCATAGATTTGCTCTTTATTAAAAAAAAAAAATATCTCATAGCAAGTGAAGGCGATGTAGATAAACTTGGATTTTAGAGAATAGGATTATGGTTTGTATAAATTTTCAATTAGGGTCGAGATTTAGACAGGCATTCATGAATTTCTTTAGAAATAAAAGTAAATTAAACAAACTAAATATAATTACTTGCCTCTCACCAATAGGATCTAGGACTCACTCCTATAAAGAATGTGTCACGCTTTCTAGGATTAGAATTGCATATCCTGACTCCAGAACAAGAAACACAAATGCTGTAATTTTGTTGACCGCAAACTTCAAATAAAGCATTATAAGCATGGGTATTATAGATTCAAAAGCAATCCTAGACCTAAACTTAATAGGGCTCCAATTCCAATTCTAATTTAGACATAGATTTTTCCTTTATTGACTTCTAAGTTGAATAGGATAATTGAAAAATATTATTCTTTTATTTAACTTCTATATTGACTAGGATTATAACTAAAATAACTCTATGGCGAGCATAATTAATCAAAATACTAAAGTACTGTTGCTAACCCAAAACTAAAGGAACTTACCTGCTGCTCAAATTCCCACAACAAATAATTAATCCAATTCTCATAAGGAATTGCCTTGTTGTCCGTATCATTTTCCCTTGGTCATAGAATCTCAACCTCAAGTTTTGAAATGCCTCAGTAAATAAATTGATGACTTCTCAAGCTTCATCTTTAGCACTGAAAACTCAATCTTTGATGCATGTCATTGCGACTTCGTACTTATACATAGTGATGCAAATGCTTGAAAGCTCATTTCAAACTTCTTTTTAAAATAGTTTATGTTGGGAAAATCAATTTCTTAAGAATTTTCTAATGGAAACACGAACTGATCATACTTGGCATCTCCCATCCATCCTTGAATGCACAACTTTTGCAAATTCAATTTCTACCTTGTTTTCTTTGACCAAGATCCCAATCAACTTAAAATTAACTAGGGTAGTTGTTTTGAAGGAATTTAAGACATTTAGAACATGTTGACTTGTATCATCCAAGGTTTTAAATAATGTTGAATGTAACTATTTTGTACCAGATTTTTAGTAGATGCAATACTTTATTTGCACTCTTTCAGTAAATGATTCATATGAAAAATTTAAAGCATGTATTTATGATATTAAGGATTAAAGTGGATTGGCATTATATGCTACTAATCAATGAAATTATGATATGTACTGATTGGTTTATTTCTTATTTTTGTTAAGTTATTTTGTTAATGGTCTAAAAAGTAATATTGCAACATTAAGACTAATTAAATTCTATTAAGCCTAAATCTTAATCACTTTGGGGGTTAAGTTCACAGTCTTCCCTTTGAACTTGTCATTTATGCACTTAATTGCCTCTGAACTTCATTTTGTTACTTAAAACTCACCAAACTTCCATTCTATGCACATTGCTTGCCCTTCTATCCAAACATAAGAAGACAAATTCAATTTTGGTCCTTATACTTTGTATTATATCCAATTGGACTTGTAACTAAGTTTCAAGCTTGATTAGCTATCTTTTATTATTTTTATATCATTTTAAAGACGGCTCTTGTTAAAAATACTAAAATTTTAAATAATAAAATATAGTAAAATTAAAGAAATAGAAAAAAAACTATAAGCTTTTTGTAGCACTAGTATTTCACTCTTGAGCATAAATCCAAAGAAGGTAGCAAAAGTGTTTGTACTCTCTCTGTCCCAAAAAGGTTGTCATCTATAATTTTTCACGTTATTTAAAAAACTCACAATTTATAATGTATTTCCCCTTATGCCCATAATTATATTTAATGAGGAAATAAATGTACTTTACAAGTTTAATAGTTAATGGGGATAAATTAGGGAATTTTGATTATAATTAATGAAGATGGACATATATTTTGGGATATCTAAAAAAGGAATAGTGGACAATCTTTTTGAGGGAGGAGGAGTAGTAAAACAATAATCTCATATTATAATTTTATAATAATTAAATAAATATGAAAGAAAAGGAGAGATGCAATGAAGTGTTTTACTAAATTGAAGGCTGATTTGTGAATAAGAGAAACCCAAATTGAAAATTTTAGTTTCAATTGGTTTTCAAATTCTCAATCTCATAACCTTAGGACAATTTTAGTGTCACTGAATCAAATGTTCGTTCATATATTTACTAAAGCATTACTTATAATATATTAGTATATCTTTTTTTTTTTTTTTTTTTTGTTTCTTCTCTAGTATGATCATTGTATGTAAAAAAAATTTAGAATTTAATTGTAAAAATTTTTAACCTAACAATTAAAAATCAATTTTTCAAAATTATACTAATAACATAGAGAATTAGTTTAAGTTGTTTCCAAAAATTATTTTATAATGGAAAATATGTTATTTTTTTTATTTTTTTTGACATTTGTGCTATGTCAAACCCCACAAATGTCAATTTATATTTTTTTATTTTTGCAATTTATTTCTTTTGGTAAATATAATTTACTTAGTTTTGGTTATAGAATATTTATTCAAAATATTGTTATCCTTATTTGTTACAATAATTGTTCTAAAATGATCTAAAAATGAAAAAATAATATCTAATCAAGCTTGAAACTTAGTTACAAGTAAAACTGGATATAATACAGAGTAGAAGAATTAAATTGAATTTCTATTTGTTCATATTTGGATGGAAAGGCAAATAGTGTGCACAGGTAGAATTTTGATGAGTTTCGTGTGACAAAATAAAGTTGAGGGGCAATTAAGCGCATAAATGATAAGTTCATAGGGGATAGATCAAATGAACCCTCACTTTTATTTTTATAGTTACAATTTATGTTTTTGATATTTTAAACCCTGATAGCATCCTTTAAACAATCTTGGAGTGCTACAATTGCGGTTTTTTCTTATTTATCCCTTTGTATAGAATTCTCTGCATGCAATTCCTTGCATTCATGCCTAATCTTGTTAGAAAACAAGTGTAGATTCTTCTTGTTGTTGCAACCTTGTTATTTCTTTCCTCTAATTGCCAAATTGTAGTTTTAAGCTATTGATTTGGCTTTCTTGTCTCTCTAGGTCTGCGAGTTGCTATTCTAGCTTTTGATTGTTGTTCTAGGTTTTTCGGTTGTTCTTTAGACTTTTCCATGTGCAATATAAGGTGTTCTAGGTGTTGTGTTTTTTTTTTTTTTTTGGTTGGTTATTTTTTTACTTCTTCGTTGTTCTTTAGACTTTTTGATTTTTTCTTTTAACTTCTAGGTGTAGATTTTCTATTTCACATTGCCGACCTCAATTAACTTGAGATTAAGATTTAATTGAGTTGAGTTGAGGTTGTTTTTTTACTTCTTATTTTCCATTTCCTTTACAAATTTCAGCCTCAATTAAGTTTGTAGCCTATCTAGTTTCTCAGTATTTTTCCATTATATTTCGATTTGGATTGCTTACTATAGCAGATGTATATTTTACTTCATATTTGCTTAGCTTCTTTCTTAACTTGATTATCAGATTTAGAGCTTAAAATTTTATTCATGAACTGCAAATACTTCTCAAATGTGATAGCTAGTTCAATTGCATTTTCAAGGTTAAATGTATTGGGAATTTTAGGTTTTGATTAATCACATTAATAATGACATGGAAATAATAAATTTTATTCCCATCTGAGGATTTCAATAATTGCGTAATGCTATCTTGACCTAACTAGGTTTTTTAGGTTAGTACCTTGAAGTTTTGATGAACAATTCAATCTTTTAAACCTGGAAAGGGTTCTCAAATCACAATCATCAAAGTGTTCTATATCTAAAGTGATTCACACAAGTAATGGTAAGGAAATTCTCAAACAATCTTAAGAGGGGAGAGAAAAATGGAAGGCTAAAAGAGTACTAGCTCGTCCAATTATGCACTAACTAGGGCCAACCATTATATGGGGGAATATCTCTTTTCCTAATCTAATTAGGGTTTATAAGCCTCTTAAACCAAATTATAATTTGGCCCCTGAACGTTTGAATACATACAATTGAGTTCTTAAAATTAAGACAGCAACATTCAGTTATGTTCAAACTTTATCTCATTTTTTTTTCTCACCAATTATTCTCATGTATGACAAATATTAATTTGGAATTAGATAAATTAAACTCTCTTAATTTACCATTAATTCTCTAATTAATTAACTTATGCTTAAAAATCAAAACTGACATGTAGCAATATGTCATCCACTCAAATATTTGAAATGTCAAATGTGATTTGACTAACCTTTCAGTAAGTAGTTTGTTATACTAATTCAGTATTTTCATTATCTAATATCCCAGTGGAACATAGAACATAAAAATAGTGTCTTCTTTTATCACATTTGAATTTGATTATGTTTAGTTCTTTAACCATAGTCATTAACTCTAATGATCACTTTAGAAGACATTCTAAAGTGTAATTTAGTATTATTTCTTTTTTCAAATATGAAATTTACGGATTTCTATTCTTTTTGTGATAGTTTCTTGAATTTTTGAAATTTTTAAGATCATTTTTTTCCTAGAAACCAAAGACAGATTTCATTCTAAATTTTAAGAGATTTCTTGTGACTCCTAAATAATAATAAAAATATACTTATAAGTGAAATTAACCCATGACGAAGTGTTACAATTGATATTTAGAAATAACAAATATTGACTAAGTCTTAAAATCTGAAGTTTATTATTTATAGGCTACAGTTCATTAATAAAAAGAATCAAGGTGTAATTTAGTATAAAAAATTTTTCAAATCTGAAAAACACTAGTTTCTATTTTTTTATTGTTTCTTGAATTTTTTTCTCAAAAACAGTGAAATATCTCATTCTAAACTTTTAGAGATTTCTTATGACTCCTAAAGATCATTATGGTTTTATATTATCCTATTAAAAACATAAATAATATATTAATAAAAAAAGATGAATTTAGGTAAACAACAACAATAATAGTATAATAAAAAAAATTCATGAATATTATAATAGTATGTTGGTCATCTTGTTATATATTTAACAATAAAAAATTGAGTTAAAAAATAATAAAGCAATCAAGATGTCATCATTCCAAGAACAGCGACACCGTGGTTCGATTTAGAAAAATAATAAAGGAACCATGGTGTCAATGTTCCAAAAACAGTTACACCATGGTTCCTCTTTTAGTGTGGGTGTGTCTATATATATATATATATATATATATAATGTTTTCTTTCTATATTCTGTGTAGCGACTTCATTAGAGATGCGGAGCATTAGGCTTTACTGGTTGATCTTGTTCTTAATGATGATCCTTCTATGAGAGTATCTCAAACTCTTAAAGGCCTTGTTTAGTATAAATACCTACTTTCTGGTAAGTCAATTTCCTAAAGAGATATTTTCAAGTATGTTTGGTTTACATGTAGTAAATTTATGGGAAATACAATTTCAAGTGTGTTTGGTTCACATGACTCCTTCTTGGGAACTGTAATATTTTTAGCATGGATCCCGTATTTTGTTCTCTAATCTACAAAGGAAGTAACTTCCCTTGCATCAAAAAAGTTGGCAAGTCTACTTCTTAGGAACTTCTTCTTCTCATGCAAACAAGTTTTAAAATATCTACTCCCCAGGAACTCCCACTTCCCAATCTCACTTCTCTCATACCAAAAGATACCTAGGGGTTGACTGCAGCTAAGTTTCACATCTTACAGCTTAGTCAGAACATAAAATGAAATACTTGGTGTGGAGTTTGGGATGGAATTATTGTTGCAGTCGTCAATCTCATTGGATAGATCTTGAAAAGTTCTAATTTTTTAAAAACTATGGTAGCTCTATATAAATATACATACAGCTTTGCTTAATGAAGTTTCTGTCCCACAAATTAAATAGCTATCTAATTTTCAAATTCCTTAAATTTGGCTGTTCTTAACATATTATGAAATTGCATTCTAGCTATTTTGCTTTTTTTTACCTTTCGTTTTTGTCTGCTTAGTAATTCTTTTCCTATGCTTAGGATGGAGCCAATCCAGATGTTAGAATCAAGGCTATGAGTTATGATCAACTAATGTACATGCAGGTAAACTGTATTCCATGCATGTATATACATCAAACTACATTTCAATGGCACTGTAGATTCTGATTGTATTTTCTTATTTCATTCTTGTTTTTTCTTTAATTCATTTGTTGACACAATTATATTTTGACACCATGGATGTGCAAGACGAATTGTTATATTAGTTTGCCCTCTCTTAATGTGGCAGTCCGTGTTAGAGATAGAAAGTATATAAATAGTTGAATATTTGCTTACCAGCTTAGTGCATAATGCATAATTGATACTTGTTTTTGTGTTAAATAAACCTCCAAAACTTTAATTATTCTGTTGATTTCTCTCATTTGTCCACGTATATTCGCATTCCTTGATCTTTTCGATCATAAGGAAAAATAGTTTTTCATCATGTGTGTACATGAACTATCAAAGCATATAGAAGAGAGTATTTATTTGTACAATTTTTTTTTTTCTCTTGATAGCAGAGTATTGGTAGATATAGCCTTGAATGAGGAGTTGAAATGATGTTGGGATGTAACAGTGTCTTGAGTTTTAAGCTAAGTAGAGCAAGAAAAGAATACATGTATTGCATTTTGTTAATCATTACAAAGGATAGAAGTAGATTGAAGAGAGTCAACCAAAAAAGTATCTTTTTTTTTTTTTAATTTTTATGTTTTTATATATCATTAGAAATGACATTCACAGTAGACTCAATTTCCTGATTGCAGCACCTGGATTCTGAACCAGTGTATACACAAAGGCCTGGAGAGTTGATTGCATACTACAAGATTGCAAGTAAGGAATATTTATCTTCCAGTCTAATTGTTCTTCTCATCTTCATGCATTTTAATGCTTTCTTTGTCGAGGGCATTACAAATGGGCATTGGATCAATTGTTCTACAAGCATAATTTCAGTCGAGTAATCATACTTGAAGGTAGATATACAGAGATATGACACTTGTTCCGTTTTTGCCCCTCTTTAATCGCTAGCATAAGCCTATAAACTATATGCTAAACTTTTGCTTTTACATAGATGATATGGAGATTGCCCCTGATTTTTTCGATTACTTTGAGGCTGCAGCAGCTCTTCTTGACAAGGATAAGTACGTTTTCTGCATGAAATTCAAGCTCCTAAGCTTTAAAATTGAGTCTTAGTTTGGCAAATGTTGGTTTTTTTCTCATTTGGTATTTGAAATGGTAGGTCTATTATGGCAGTTTCCTCATGGAATGACAATGGTAAAAAGCAATTTGTGTACGATCCTTGTAAGTACTTTCATATTTTCTCTTGATGCATCATTTGTTACAATCAATTGAACAATTACTTCTTATTTAGTTGCTTCCTTAGTGTGCATGCATGTAAGCGCATTAGTTTAAATTGCGTTAAGTCTATTTTATGGAAGGCACTATTTTTTTTGTAGGCCAACGATGGTTGTAGTTGTACAAATACTTTCTTTGGTATAGTCGTTAATTCGTCATGTATTGTTGCATGATATGATTTTATATGGATTTCACACTTTTGCTAAAAGAGGCCTTCTTGTGATTTAAACAGGAACTAAAGAAAAATCAAATTTAAAGACACAAGAAACTTTATAGTTAAGGTCCAGGTCCAGATGCCACACAAAGGTTCTTTGGGTCATTATCAAATACTTTCTGGTCCTTAAAGGGTCTTATGTCTATGTTATTTAAATGAGTTGGTCGGTCTTTACTTCACAAAATTAAGTTGTAGGGGTATTTCATATGGTGCAGCTTTGTTGGAAAGACATATCTTTCTTTAAGAGTCTTTATCTTCATTATGCTTCAATAGTAGTTTTAAAAAAATTGATCTGTTCTGTTTTCTCTGGAAGTACAAGTACTTGGAGGACCTGGACAATTTTTCAGAGGCCAGTGTCTTAAATGCTTAGCATATGAATACTCATATGCTTTTGTACCCTAATTGTTGGTTGCTCAGAATACTAATGGTTAATGCCATTCAATCCTAGATGTGATGCATATTAATCCTCGCTTTTGTGGTGTGAGGCCTAAACCTTTAATTTACTTTCTAGTGTCTTGACCCCTTGGAAACAGCCCCCATTATTTGTTTTATTTCTGCTATTTTCCTGCCTAGTTTTCTTGACTACAGATTCTGGTTGTTTCCCTATTATCTGCTCTTTAGCATATGCTCTTTCCATCTTCCAAACAAACCCAAAATCTAGCCTGAATAATCAGTTTGCTACCTGTATTGTTTATGTTGTCATGAAACTAGTAAAATCACAAAATCCAAGTCTTGCTTGCTGTTGAAAATTTCGACAGAGCATGGTACTCTACCCACTGTTTCTGCTGATTCCATCTGTGGCTGCCAGAAACAATTTTAACAGTATTGTGCTCATTCTTATGCAAACATACATAGATACAGAGATGGAGATATTGATCTAAGAGTGTGGAAGTTATAGTTTTGAGAGAGAGAGAGAGAGAGATAAGAGAGCTAAGCTTATGTTTACTTGTAGAAAACAATTTTCTGTCTTCCATTTTCCCTTTCATTGAAAAGTTCAATTTTTATTTTCTAAGAAAATCTTTAAAACTTGTTCATTTGCTAAAGATAGTTTTGTTCTAATTTTTAAAATTTAAAAACATATTCATATCCTAATTTTGCTGGAATTTTTTACTCATTTAAATTATAATTATTATAAATAAAAAGTGGACTTAAAACTTTTTATGCATAGAAATTTGTTCATGTGGAGATTTGGTCTATAGGAAAATAGAATGTAAAAATAAAAATAAAAAGTAAAAGCGAAAGAAAAAAGAAGATAAACAAAAATGATCAACATAATGTTTATGGTTAATGGGAGCCATGATTTTTTCTTTTAAGAAAAAAAACATGTTTAGGGAAAGCATTAAAAGTGAGATGTAGGCATTGGGTTTTGACCCAGCCAAAGAAAAGCTGCAGCTAAGTAAAGATTGGGAAAAATAAATAAATAAATAGATGGGATAAGTGTTGATCTGGGAATTAAACCCCTACCAATTATTTTGAAATAAAGAAAACATGCTCTGTTCCATGCTTTCTAAATGGAAACTATCTACTTCATAATAAAAAAGGAAATAGAGAAAAACATATGAAATCTGTTTTCCAAGCTTAGTTGAATATTTTAGGAAACTGGGAAATCAATTTTTTTGTTTTCTATTTGGAAGAATTGTCATATTGAACATTAAACAATGTTTTTCAGTTTTCTTAGAAAAATTTTCTGAACAACTAAGCTAGTTTTCCATGGCAAACACATCCTGAGCTGTTATCTTGATCTTTGATCTATTTGTTTGCATGTTGAGAATCATGTTCTTCTTTATCTTTTCTTTATTGGGGGATGGACATGGGCTCATCAGTATAATCCTTATACATTTTGTGGCTTTCTTTATTGAGGATCCATTTGTTGAATTTGGACTGAACTTTTGGATCTTGCAAAATATGGTATTAGCTATGAGATACTGTAAACAAACAGACACGTCTACCTATATCCCTATTTGGATCTGGATTCATGTCCTAAATCTTAGCAGCCTTAAGATGGATTGGACAATGTGTGTACCCACTTCAAATGCAAGAGTTTGATGCTATATAATCTTCCCAGAAGAACTCATACTGTCAGTTATGCCACTTGACTATCTCAACATCTTCATTTTGCTTGCACCTCTCTACATGTTCTTTTCTTGCTGTTTTTTGCTCTCTTTTTTTTGTTAATCAGTCCAATGATAAATTGAACTAGCCATGAGCTTAAGCATTAGATGTTTAGAAAAGATTTTCATTTTAATTTGAAATGTAAGTTTTTTTTTTTTTTTTCCCCTCTCTGATCTGCTATGGGATGTGTTCTGCAGATGCACTTTATCGATCAGATATTTTTCCTGGACTGAGATGGATGCTTACTAGATCTGTTTGGGATGAACTATCCCCTAAATGGCCAAAGGCGTATCCTTTTGGTTTTGGTGTAATATTATATTAGGTCAGACTTGTCAATGTGCTTTGATTTCTAACATTTTCCTTGACAAAAATTTCACTTACTGGGATGACTGGTTGAGGTTAAAAGAGAATCACAAAGGTCAAGAATTTATTCGTCCAGAAGTGTGTAGAACTTATAACTTTGGTGAGCATGTATGTTATCCATGTCATTCTTGATAATATTCCGGCTTAAATTATGTTAAGATTTTATTGATTTGATGATCAATTAGTGATTTCTGTTATTATTGCATTATTTATTTGGGCTTCTGGTAAGAATGAAACCCTGACCAACCTAATTGCCATGACTCCTGTCACTAGGCTAGAATGTCATTAGCTTTAAAGTAATTTGTTTCATTCAACTGAGTCATATACCCAAAACCGAAGGTCATCGTAATAAATTGGCTTCAAATATAGTATCATTGTCTTATTATCATGACTCCAGATTGGTAATTCCAGGGTTCTAGTTTGGGGCAGTTCTTCAAATAATATCTTTAACCTATCAAGTTGAATGATGTCCAGGTAATTACCAATTTCTTGTCTATATTCTTATTTCTGCTAAAAGTTTTTGCATGTGTTTTAAATAATTGGCAATCTTCTTTCAAAAGGTTGACTGGAAGTCAATGAATTTGAATTACCTGATGGAGGTAATGAACATTTCTTTTTTTTTTTTTTTTTTGAATTTGAAAGTTAAGGCGGCCGTTTTTCAAAATTTTTCAGTAGTGTGCATCTTTCTTCTTAGGACAAGTATCCAAACTATTTTGCCAAACTTTTGAGAAATGCTAAAGCTGTCCATGGAAATGATGCTGTTCTCAAGGCATACAACATAGAAGATGATGTGTGTATTCAGTACAGAGACCAATCAGACTTCGAACGCATTGCACGCCAGTTTGGCATTTTTGAAGAATGGAAGGTATTTAAGCCTGATGATTGGTTCTAAATTTATGCTAAATGGAGAGCCAAGTTACTGATCTTAATTTTATGGTTTTTGGTAAAGTTCATGCAATTTGTTTCTTTATTTTGTAATCTAAAAGTTTCAGCCTTATAATTATATAAAAAGAGGACGGCTTCATTCTTTTAGCATCAAAAGTTGGATCTTTTCAGTTGTGCTTGTAGCTTAAGATATATAGTTTTCTTTTCAAAATTAACAACATTCTAAGACTAAAAGTAGATAGGGTGGAAATTTTTGAATAAACATTGAGATTGAAATATTTAACATTAAATTTATTGAAAAAATATTGAAGTTGTAGCCTTTAATTAAAGTCTTGCAAATCTATGCACTATACTCATTTGCTAGTCTAACAAAAGAAAAAAAAAATTGTTTGATTGATGCAACTGTTTATGTAATGTTTGGCATATGACATACAATGGCAACAGTGGTGGAACTGCTAAACAATGAACAATCTTGTGCCTATTTATGTTACTCTCATTTTTATGTTCTTTTTTTTTTCCCTTCTTTATATATCATTTGATAATTCTTCAATTTTCTAGGATGGTGTGCCAAGAGCCGCATACAAGGGAATAGTTGTTTTCCGATATCAAACACAAAGACGTATATTCCTTGTGGGTCCAGATTCACTGAGGCAGCTTGGAATTGATGATGTGTGATGCTAAACTAAGGTAGTTAAATGTTTTAGTTGTAATGATGTTGTAACTTTCTTTTGCCTAGTAATTTTAGCACCAGCAGTGAAAGATTGTGCAGGGGTTTGTTGTTTCAGATTTTTTTTTTTTTTATTGTCCAATGAGTAGTGTTCTTTTCTTTCCTCCACCCCTCTTCTTTAATTAACAGGTTCTGAAGAATTATGAACTGGGTGCATTGACATGCTAGGGTGAAACAGTTTGTTTATAAACTTGGATTTGTCACATAGATATCTGAAGGAGCTGAGGTGCTATCATTATGATGTTCTCTGCAATTTCATCAATTGGATGCTAATTCATATGCTTCTGAAAGGGCTGGCTTCCTAGTGTTAACAAGTTATGTTTTTGCTGCAAACAAGGTAGTATTGCCTATGAATTTTGTTTACTAATTTGTAAAGGATTATGTACGAATTTTGCATTTATACTTTGTGATTCTCTATTTTCTTCTTCTTGATCTATCCCATACTATTTGATGATGTAACGCATCTCAATAGAAGGTACATCAAAGATAAATTAAACTAATTTATACGATGTTTGCATTAAAATGCTTAGTGATGGTTTTTATAATATGTTATAGTCACTTAAAGTGAATGGCACTCATTTTGCATGATACCTTTCTTTTGTTTCCAATTTTCTTTTTCTATTGGATGAGTTGCACAGTAAACAGAGCTAGCAATTTTTAGCGTGACTCGTTCACATGATGTTTTTGTTTGAATTTGACTCCTAATTTCTTATGAGATTTGAAAAGAGATTATTATTATTTTTAATTTTGTTTGAAGAAATATATGTCAAGTGGATGGAAGATTATTTTTCATATGGAGTGAGACCATTTAAGAGTTATTAATCTGTATTTCCATTAGACTATTAGCTGGATTGAGCGCTAACACAATAAATATGAGTTGTAAAAGAAGTTAATTTGACTTTCACCTAAATTTGGAGGTTTGTCCCCTGTGGAGTTGGGGATGGCTTATTGTGGTTGGTTTTTGTTAGTATGTAACTGAGAATAAGAGAAATACATTATTTTATTTATTGTGTAGTGTGAATACTGAATTGCTTGGTAGTCGCGGTGTTATAACTTATGAGCAAAGTGTATTATATGTCATCTAAGGCTTGATATGTATTTGTATGTATGCATCTATGAGATTTTTTTTAGTGTATTAATATATAAAATTAATTTTAGTATTTTATTTAGTTTTAGAGAAGTAATTGTCCTTTATTAATTGATTGTTTATTTGAAATGGAAACTTGATATTTGTCAAATTAATTATTTGATACCTATATAATTAGAATTTTCATATAAAATTATCTATTTAGAAATAACTATAAATGGAAATAAAGAAAGGATAGTAAAAACTCCCTCCTATTTGTCACATTCATCTCTCATATTTTAACAATATACTATAATTTGTCTCATGATTGATTGATTGTTTTGTTATACTAAACAATTTTTTCATTGTTAAAAAGTCAAAATGAGAGTTGTATTTTTATTTTAATGACAAATATACCTTCGTGAGATCTTACCTTTGCCCTTCTTTTCTCATATTCTTCACTCTCAAAAGTCATGTGCTTTTCTTCTTTATTTTCTTTTTCCACCATTTCTGTTTTTCCATGCCCTCTCGACACATTCAAATTCACTACCATCACCACAATCATCCTCTCATTCGGTTCACAAACCATAACTCCTGTTTACAAAAGCAAGAGTTTATTGGGAATGATCTTATGAAGTTCGATTTGAGGGAAGTAAGCAACAATAAATCCATGGGCGATGCAAAATCCAAAGTTTCATTGTTTGATCTCTTATTTTGTAGACACAATGGGTTCAGATTTTGATTTGATTAAAAATGGATATGAGAGTTTTGTTTATAGTGGGTGCCATAGTGCTAGAAATGATTTTGGTAGCGTGAGGATTATTGTGTGACATTGGAAGTGGGTTTTGCAAGTTGGGCAAGATGGAGGAAGCATCTGTTCTTTTTTAGGAGACGATTAGGATTGGGATTAAACCCAATGTATTCACTTTTAATGTTCTTATTGATGGCTTTGGTTCACTTCCTAGATTAATGGTTATTGTCATGGTGGACAGGTTCACATGGGTTTGAGGATTTGGGATGTGATGAAGGTAAGATGAGTATTACTTATGCAATTCTTATCAATGCTCTGGTGAATAAACTTCAGAAGCTTGTGATGTTTTTGAGGCATTTATGTACAAACATGTGATTGATGGGTTTTGCAAAGTTGGGAACGTGGGTGAGGCAAATGTAATTTTCCTTTCCTTTCCTTTCCTTTTGTTTTTCTTGGAATGAAATTATTATTATTATTATTATTATTATTATTATTATTATTATTATATTGTAGCCTAATCAGTGTTTAATACTTTCTCTTTGTTTGTTGGAAGATAGTCTCTAAAAATGACAATGGCATGTGAATGTAAATTAGATGAAAATCTGTGGCTTTTGTCATTTTACTATCATTTTAACATAAAAATTAATGATAAGACTTATTGTTGGACTAGGTTGGTTGAACCTAAATCATGAACTTCTTTTGATATTGACAATAAAGATTGATCAGTTCTAATACTTTTATTAAGTGTTATTTTGCAGATTCTAAGTTAGTTTTTTTCATTGGAAGTTGGATGAAATTTCAAATCTCCAACCTTGAGAAGTTCATCCAAATTCATGGTGTATTTATCCTAAATCCCGATTGCGAATCAGTCATAAGGATGGATTAAAGCTAAGCCAGAGGAATTTGCAGGCAAATTCGTTGTCGCGATTTAGTCGAAGAAAGTGAGCTTAAGTCATAGAGGAATTCGCGATAGGTATCCCGTCTGGATTCGCGATCGCTACTTTTATAATGACAAAAGAGGGAACCAAAGTCACAGCCACAACACGCCAAGCATCCAAGGTATTCGTTGAAGATAAAAAAATCGCGAGGGCGAATTTAGGGTTGCGACTGCGAATCAAAAAGCTGTAATTTCCTCTTTAAACAGAGGAATTTGTGATCTTAGTCGCGCCTAAGGCAAAGACAACTTGTGACCATGACTTTTAAAAAGCAGATATAACACAATGACAACATTTCTTGGACAACCAATGAACAACTAACACATGGACTAGTCTTTAGACATAGGACGGGGTTCTCTGTCTCGATTTCTTGCTTCTCAGTGCAAATTGAAAATTCGAGACAGCGAAATGGTAATAGCGACCGCGACTTCCGCCTGATAAACATTTAATGTCAAATCTGTCTAGCACAACTTGGAGATTTGTTGATAGTTTTAAAGTAATGCTTCTTTGGTGGATGTAGACTATAAATACTCCACCAAACAGATGTAAATGCATGAGAATTAATTAATTTGTAACCAAACTCTTGCCAATTTACTACTCATTCTTTCATTCTCATTTATGTGTTATTAATTATTCAGTGCGAGCAATAAACACCATTGTAAGATGTTGAAAGTTAGCTTAGAATCAAAATTCTTGAGAAAGTTTGAAGTGTGAGGCTATACAAAACACTTGAGAGAGGTTATTGTGTGAACTTAGAAAACATAAGTTGTAACATTGTTGTGTGAGTCATAAACACAAGTTGTAGAAGTTTGGTGTAAGCTTGAAAACACCAGTTTATTGAAGTGAAATCCCCAATTATGAAGAATGGAGGAGTAGACGTAGAGTTTGTTAATACCCGAACCACCATAAACCTTTGTGTTATTTCTTCTCATCTTCTTCTTCACCTTTAAAACATTTGAACTCACCTTCTTATTTTTTAAAAAATAGCCACCAATTCAACCACCCTTATTGGTGTACTAGGCCAACAAGTGGTATCAGAGCCAAGTCTCATTAAAAACCTTAATTGTGTGAGTAAAGATCATAATACAAGAAGGAATCCACACCTACCTCAAGCCTTAGTTTGATGGAGTGGACTATATTCATTGGAAGTATAGGATGGAGATATATTTAGATACTGATATGGTGGATCTATGGGATATTGTTGCTAAAGAGTGAAAGCCACCCACCAAAGTGGTGGATGAGAGCGAAGAGTTAATCTCTAGAGAAGAATGGGTTGAAACATATAGAAGTTCCAATGGCAAAATAAAAGAGTCATGACAATCCTTATAAGTTCTCTCTCAAGAAAAGAAATTAGAAGGGTTCAACGTTGTCAGACTGCTCATGGTATTTGGAAGGCATTGAAGAACTATCATGAGGGCACCACCTTGGTGAAATCTAGCTGACTTGAGATGTACGTGACGAAGTAGGAGCTATTTATGATGAAGGAGGAAGAGAGCATAACAAATATGATAAATTGGCTCCTAACTATTGTCACCAACATAAAGAAGTTTGGTAGGATTCTCACAAATCATGAGGTAAATTCTATAATTTTGAAATCTTTGCCTCTTGAGAAATTTGGTGCTAGAGTGTGTAGTATCCAAGAATCCAACCCGAAAATAAGGAAGGTGCCAACAAATGTCTTGATAGGCAAACTCTTGACTCATGAGTTGGCTTTAAAGAAAGATGAAGAAATGAAGAGAATGAGAGGTCAATGGGAGAAATTTGAAAAACCAAAAAAAAGGACATTGGCACTGAAATCACCTTCAAAGGAAAAAGAAGTAAAAATAGCCTCAAGTGAAGAGGAGAGTGACAAGGAGGAGGAACTTGCAATGCTTTTAGAAGGACAAATGAGCTTATTAGAAGAACAAAAGAAAGAAGAAACTTCAAGAAAACTACTCTAACTCCCAAAAAGAGATCAAACGATGTCACTTGTTGTGAGTGTGGCAAGCAAGACCACATTTAGTATGATTGCCCCAAGCTAAAGAAGCAGAAGAAAGGGGACAAAGAGAAGAGAAAGAGCTTTAAAGCCACTTTGGGACGATAGCTCAAGTGAAGATGATGAAGAAGAGAGATTGCCAAGATATGCTTCATGGCTCAAGAGGACTCTCCTAATAAGGTAAGCTCATCTCCTCATTCTTATTCTAAATATGATGATTTAGATGATGTAGATGATGATCTTTTAGAAGCTCTCACTATGAAATGTGATAAATATAAGTCACAAATGAAGACTTACAAGAAGTACTACAATAAATTAGAGGATGAATTCAAATGTCTTAACAACTTTGTAAGTGAATTGAGAGCTTTAAATAAAGAACTCAAGAAGTCAATGGAAACCTTTTCCAAATCATCTTCATCAAGACTTTGAAATGAGAAGTCATTAAGCTTAGAAGCTCTATCTCTAAGTTTCATAAGGGTAAGGAAGCTTTAGATACACTCATTTTATCACAAAGACCCCCATTGATTAGGCATGGTCTAGGCTTCAATGGAGCCTTTTCTTCTACATCTCCATCCACTACATTCATTAGAGCCTCAACACCTCAAACTTCAAGTGTTGAGGTTATTGGAAAGAAAAATGCCTAAAACACTAAACCTCCAATGCCTAAGGGCAAAGGGAAGGTGCAATAAGGCTCAAGGTCTATGTCTAAAAAGGCCAATCATGCTTACATGTACAACAAAAGTCATGATATTTTACACACACACACACACACACAGAGAAAATACACACCTATACCCATTTATGCATGTCCATGCTCACACAGACATCATGTTGGTATGAGAAAATCCCCCACTCATACCAAGGCATTGCATAGGAGGAAGACACCTAGGTCTAAACTCCAATGCCATTATTGCATGAAGTATGGACACATAAATATTTTTTGTTACATTAGGTAGACACATCTCAAATTGGGGGATCCTTTAAAACCTAACCCCTTATGACCCAAGTATGCATAGGTACTAACGAAAAGATTATTTATTTGTGTTGTGTAGGGGTGTTTGATAGCCACCAATGAATCAAATGATTGACATGTGGATAGTGGATGCTCAAAGCACATTACGGGCAATAGGAAGCTATTCATGGCATTAAAGGAAAAAGAAGGTGGTACTGTCACATTTGGTAATAATGCCAAGGGTAAGGTAATTGGCATTGGAACCATTGGTAAGAATGGTTGCTCTTTAATTAATGATGTCTTGTTAGTTGATGGCTTGCAACATAATTTGCTTAGTGTAAGTCAATTATGTGACAACGGTAATAAAGTCACCTTTGATCCTAGAGAATGTCGAGTTACCACTTTA